>CAUYRH010045573.1:0-13176 GCA_963574655.1 Perodicticus potto
TATGATAAAAGGATTTTTTTTCCTTCTGTGTAGATGCCCAATAATGGGATTGCAGGATCAAATAGGAGGTCTAGCTTGAGTTCATTGAGAGTTCTCCATACTTCCTTCCAAAAAGGTTATATTAGTTTGCATTCCCACCAGCAGTGTAAAAGTGTTCCCTTCTCTCCACATCTGCAGTTTTGAGATTTTGTGATATAAATATCCTTTCCCATTGTGTGGGTTGTCTATTTGCTTTGGTTGTTGTCTCCTTAGCTGCACAGAAGCTTTTCAGTTTAATTAAGTCCCATTTGTTTTTTGTTGTTCTTGTTGCAATTTCCATGGCAGTCTTCCTCATGAAGTCTTTCCCTAGGCCGATATCTTCCAGTGTTTTTCCTATGCTTTCTTTGAGGATTTGTATTGTTTTGTGCCTTAAATTTAAGTCCTTTATCCATCTTGAATCAATCTTGTGAGTGGAGAAAGGTGTGGGTACAGTTTCAGTCTTTTACATGTGGATATCCAGTTCTCCCAGCACCATTTATTAAATAGCGAGTCTTTCCTCCAGTGTATGTTCTTGTTTGGTTTATTGAAGATTAGGTGGTTGTAAGATGTTAGTTTCATTTCCTGGTTTTCTAGTCGATTCCAAATGTCCATGTCTCTATTTCGTGCCAGTACCATGCTGTCTTGACCACTATGGCTTTGTAGTATAGCCTAAAATCTGGTATGCTGATGCCCCCAGCTTTGTTTTTATTACTAAGAACTGCCTTAGCTATACCGAGTTTTTTCTGGTTCCATACAAAATGCAGAACCATTTTTTCCAAGTCTTGAAAGTACAATGTTGGTATTTTAATAGGGATGGCATTGAATTGGTAGATTGCTTTGGGAAGTATAGACATTTTAACAATGTTCGTTCTTCCCAGCCATGAGCATGGTATGTTCTTCCATTTGTTAATATCCTCTGCTATTTCCTTTCTTAGGGTTTCATAATTTTCTTTATAGAGGTCCTTCACCTCTTTTGTTAAGTATATTGCTATGTATTTCATTTTCTTTGAAGCTATGGTAAAGGGAGTTGTGTGCTTAATTAGCCTCTCATCTTGGCTATTATTGGCGTATACAAAGGCTACTGACTTGTGGACATTGATTTTATATCCTGAGATATAACTGTATTTTTTGATAACTCCCAGGAGTCTTGTGGTTGAGTCTTTGTGGCTCTCTAAGCATAATATCATTTCATCATCAAAGAGGGAGAGTTTGACCTCCTCAGCTCCCATTTTGATGCCCTTTATTTCCTTGTCTTGCCTAATTGTATGGACTAGAACTTCCAACACTATGTTAAATAGTAATGGTGACAGAGGACAATCTCGTCTGGTTCGAGTTCTAAGAGGAAAAGCTTTCAGTTTTATTCCATTCAGTAAAATATTAGCTGTGGGTTTGTCATGGATAGCTTTGATCAGTTTAAGAAATGTGCCACCTATACCTATATTCTTCAGTGTGCTAATTAGAAAAGAATGCTGGATTTTATTGAATGCTTTTTCTGCATCTATTCAGAGGATCATATGGCCTTTGTTTTTGCTTCTGTTAATACAGTGAATAATGCTTGTGTATGTTAAACCAGCCTTGCATCCCTGGGATGAAATCTACTTAATCATGATGTATGACTTTTTTTTTTTTTTTTTGAGACAGAGCCTCAAGCTGTCATCCTGGATAGAGTGCTGTGGCATCACAGCTCACAGCAACCTCCAACTCCTGGGCTCAAGCGAGTCTCCTGCCTCCGCCTCCCAAGTAGCTGTGACTACAGGCGCCCGCCACAACACCCAGCCATTTTTTGGTTGCAGCCGTCATTGTTGTTTGGTGGGCCCGGGCTGGATTCGAACCCGCCAGCTCAGGTGTATGTGGCTGGCGCCTTAGCCCATTGAGCCATAGGCGCCGAGCCGATGTATGACTTTTTTGATGATAAGTTGTAATCTATTGGCTAGGATTTTGATGAGAATTTTTGCATCTATATTCATGAGTGAAATTGTTCTGAAATTCTCCTTTTTAGTTGGATCTTTTCCTGGTTTTGGTATCAGGGTGATGTTTCCTTCATTGAATGTGTGGGAGAAGATTCCTTCCTCCTCAATTTTTTGGAAAATTTCTGCAGTATAGGAATAAGCTGTTCTTTGAAGGTTTGATAGAATTCTGGTGTGAAGCCATCTGGACCACGGCATTTTCTTGGAAGGTTTTTTTTATTGTTTCTTTGCTCTCAGTGCTTGAAATTGATCTGTTCAGGAGCTCTATTTCTTCCTGGCTAAGTTAGGGAGAGGGTGTAATCCCAAATCTTGATCCATTTCCTTCACATTGTCAAATTTCCAGGCATGGAGTTTCTGGTAGTATTCAGAGATGATTTCTTGTATCTCTGTGGCATCAGTCATTATTTCCCCTTTATCATTTCTGATTGAGGTTACTAGATATTTTACTTTTCTATTTCTAGTTATTCTGGCTAAAGGTTTGTCTATTTTATTTATTTTTTCAAAAACCAATGAAGAATTAGGTCTTCTTCATTAATTTTCTGAATGATTCTTTTGTTTCATTAATTTTCTGAATGATTCTTTTGTTTTCAATTTCATTGATCTCTAATTTAATTTTGGATATTTCATTTCTTCTGCTGGGTTTAGGCTTAGATTTTTCTTCTTTTTCCAATTACATAAGGTAGCTTGTGACTTTGTTGATGCACTCTCTTTCTGTTTTTCAAATGTAGGCATCTAAAGTGATAAATTTTCCTCTCAGAACTGCTTTTGCAGTATCCCACAGGTTTTGGTAGCTTGTGTCTTCATTATTATTGTGCTAAGGAAGTTAATGATTTCCTCTTTTATTTCTTCCTGCACCCAACTGTCATTCAACAGAAGGTTGTTTAATTTCCATGCCTTCGTGTGGGGTTGAACATTTTTGCTGGAGTTGAGTTCCACCTTTAGTGCCTTGTGGTCTGAGAAGATACATGGTAAAATTTCAATTCTTTTGATTCTGTTGAGGTTTGTTTTGTGTCCTAGGACATGATCAATTTTGGAGAATGTTCCATGGGCCAATGAGAAGAATGTATATTCTTTAGCTTTGGGAAGGAATGTTCTATATGCGTCTCTCAAGCACAATTGTTCTAGGGTCTCATTTCAGTCCATTATATCTTTGTTTAATTTCTGTTTATAGGATCTGTCCAGCTCTATAAGAGAAATGTTAAAATCCCCTATTATTATGGTGTTACAGGATATCATATTGCTCAGACTGAGTAAGGTCTGTTTTAAGAATCTAAAGTATTTAAGTTGGGTGCATAAATATTTAGGATTGAAACATCTTCTTGTTGTATTTTTCCCTTGACCAATATAAAGTGACCATCTTTGTCTTTTTTGACTTCAGTTGCTTTAAATGCACATGTATCTGAAAATAAGATTACAACTCCTTTTTTCTTCTAAATTCCATTTGCCTGAAAAATGTTCTTCCAACACTTACTCTGAGTTTTAATTTGTCTTTTGAAGGTAGGTGTGTTTCCTACAGACAGTAAATGGATGGCTTGTGTTTTTTAATCCAAACAGCCAATCTATGCCTCTTCAGTGGGGAATTTAAGCCATTGAGAAAATTATTGAGATAATTGATAAGTGTGGTAGTGTTCTATTCATCTTATTTTGTGAGAATAAAATTTTGTGACCCTAGAACAACTGTGCTTGATAGACGCATATAGAACACTCCATCCCAGAGCTAAAGAATGTACATTTTTCTCATCGGCCCATGAAACATTCTCCAAAACTGATCATATCTTAGGACACAAAGCAAGCCTCAACAGAATCAGCTAACCATTGATTAGTTTTATCTTTTGCATCATTGTGGAAATTAGTTTCTGTCCTTTAATCTCTGAGTTCTTACTTTGCTGTTGATCCATTGTGATGGTCAGTGTGTAGATCAGGTTGAAATATTTCCCACAGAGCTGGGCTTGTTGTGGCGAATTTCCTCAATGTTTGTATATCAGTAAATGATTTGATTTCTCTGTCAATTTTAAAGCTTATCTTAGCAGGATATAGAATTCTGGGCTGAAAATTGTTCTATTTAAGTAGATTAAAGGAAGATGAACATTGTCTTCTTGCTTGAAAAGTTTCATTAGAGAAGTCCGCAGTCACCCTGATAGATTTGCCCCTGTATGGCAACTGGCGCTTCCTCCTGGCAGCTTGAAGAATCTTTTCTTTTGTCTTGACTTTGGACAGATTCATCACAATGTGTCTTGGAGAAGCTCTGTTATAGTTGAGGCAACCTGGGGTCTGATATCCCTCTGAAAGTAGTGTGTCAGAATCTTTGGTGATATTTGGGAAATTTTCCTTTATAATATTCTCTAGCAAGGCTTCTATTCATCTGGAGCATTATTCTTCCCCTCTGGGATACCTATAACTTGTATGTTTGAAGACTTCATAAAGTCTCATAATTCTGTCAGTGAACATTCTGCTTTCTCTCTCTCCTTTTCAGCCTCTTTAACTATCTGAGTTATCTCAAGAGCTTTGTCCTCTACCTCTGAGATTCTTTCTTATGCATGGTCTAATCTGTTGTTGATACTTTCTATTGCATCTTTAAGTTCCCTAATTGACTGCTTCAGTTCTTTGGCTCTGCTATAACCTTTCTATATTCTTCATACCATTTATCTCTTATTTGATTCTGTTTTTAATTTCCTTTTGGTTATTTTCCACTTTAGAAATTCCCTTTCTGTCATTTCTAGCATTTCTTTACAGGTGGAATCTTCTGCAGTAGCTACCTTCTGTTCCCTAAAGGGATTGCTGTGGACTGGTTTTTCATGTTGCCATGATTTTTCTGCTGATTTTCCTCATGAGTGTTTTCTTTCTTTCTTATTATTATTTTTATTTTCTGTAGAGACAGAGTCTCACTTTATTGCCCTTGGTAGTGTGCCATGGTGTTACACAGCTTACAGCAACCTCCAACTCCTGGGTTCAGGTGATTCTCTTGCCTCAGCCTCCCGTGTAGCTGGGACTACAGGCAATGAGGGTTTTCTTTTATCTGTTTCCTTACCCTAATTTTCCTTTCACGTCCTCTTGCTCTTTGAGTTACTGTACCTCTGGCCTAGAGTTTTGATGAGTCCTTTTGGTACAGGACCAGAAGGATGAGAAGATTGAAGAGCAAGAAGGGAAAAAAGATTTAAAAAAAAAAAAAAAAGAAAAGAAAGAAAGGAAAAAAGACAAAGGAGAGGGGGGTGAGTAAAAGGGAATATTGGCAAAAAGAAGAGAGGCACAGAAAGAAGGAGACAGGAGCAATATAGGTGTATAGTAGGGTACTTTGACCCAACCTTAAAAACCTTCAACCTCTGGGAGTGCTGGGTTGGGTGGTTCCCTTGAGGTCAGGAGCTCTTTGCCAGCCTGTTCAGACACAGTACCCCACATCCACCAAGTAGAGAGGAAAGACAAAAATGCTATAAATCAAACCAAAACAAGCCAACAGAAAAGTTTATGTAATAAAATTGAGGGAAAAACCAAATAATAAGGGTAGAAACACTAGCAAAAATAAAGTTCTAATTGTTAAAGAAGGCAACAATGGAAAATTATATTTAAACTAGAAAAATGAAGAATGAAAAGAATGAAAAAAAAAGAAAAAAACACAAAACCAAAAACAAAGCAGTATATATATCTTGCTGAATATAGTCTGGGCAATAGGTGATCTTCTGGAGTATTATATGTTAATCACAATGCTGATGCAGCTATGCGAGATGGAGACTGGAGGCCTCTGCTGATTTCTCAAACCCCGCAGGGTAGAGAACCTAAATCTCTCCTCAGCCCACTTAAAAGTCACTTTAAACTGTTAACCTTGGCTAAGCAGAAACTTTCCCAGGAAAGCACTTGTCACTCCTGAAGTGGTTATCCACTTACCCAGTGTGCCAAAAGCGGTCTCAGTCTATGCCCATGAGGTCCAAAGCTGTAAGGCATCTCAGTCCCCGTCTTTAGGCTGCTCAGTCTCTAGATTACTCACCCCAGGTCTCCTGCCTGATCCTCATTCTGCAACCCTGAGGGTGGAGTTTGCCGGGGCAGTTCTCACATAATGACTCTGCCCACCCCAGAGCCAAACACTATTAGCTCTGTCTGGCTCAGTAGCTGCAGTCTGGGGGCCCTAGACAATGCTTAAAATCCTCTGCACTCTTGCCCAAGTTCTCCCAAGGTAGTTCAACTGAGTGCCAAGTCCAAAAAAAACAAAACAGCTCACAGGTAAGGCCTTTCCAGTTTGCAATCTCACTGCTGCTGTACTTACAGCTGCCAGCAGGATTAGACCAAATGAGCACATGCAACCACTTGCCAGTTTTCCACTGCTTTTGTCCTCTTTATGGGGTCCAGAAGTCCCTTGCTGACTCCCTGTGTCCCCAAAGGGATGTTTCTGGGCAGAACCCACCAGAGATGCCTAGAGTCTTCTCTCCCTAATCTCACCATGCCCAGTTGCAAGATAGCTGTCACTCAGCCACCATCTTGCTCCTCCCCCTACTTCAATCACTTTTAACTAGTGAGGATGTTTGGTGTGAGTTTATACATACTAAATCCCACCACTGTATACAAACAGCAAGCTCAAATACTGTGCTGGAGCAGTCTGACATCACTGATCCCAGTCATCGGCCTCAGTCTATCATCCAGAGTAAGGCTTCTAAACAAAATTAACTTTAATTCTTTAAAAGCTTGGTTATTTCTTTAGTCAATCTCCTTTTTGGCTAGGGTAAATAATGCTGCTATGAACACAGATGCACAAATGTTTCTTTGACAACCTGCTTTCAATTCTTTTCATTGTTGGATCACACTGTAATTTTATTTTTTAATTTTCAGAGAACTTTTATACTGTTGATCTCAGCAGTTGTATAAATTTACATCTCCACTAACAGTGCACAAGGGTTCCAATTTCTCCTCATTCTCACCAACACTTGTTATATCTGGTTTGTTTGTTTGTTATATCCTACTGGGTGTGAGGTGATATCTCACTAAGGCTTTTATTTGCATTCTCCTAATGATTAGTGATGTTGAACATATTTTCATGTGATTGTTGGCCATTTGTATGTCTTCTTTGGAGAAATGTTTATTCGAGTTCTTAGCCCATTTTTGAATTAGATTGTTTGCATTTTTATTGTCAAGTTACAAGAACTCTTTATATATACTGAATATTAGTCCCTTATCAGATCTACGACTTGAAAATATTTTCTCTCATTTTGTCAGTTATCTTTTTACTCTCCTGATAATATCCTTTGATACACAAAGTTCTTGATTTTGATGAAGTCTAATATATTTTTCTCTCTTTTTGCCTGTGCTTTTGGTGTCACTTGTAAGAAATCACCAAATCCAATGTCATGAAGATTCTGTACAATATTTAATACTTTGTTTTCTCTTCAGATAGAATAAGTCTTGTTTTACTATGTTTTCTTCTGAGAGTTCTGTAGTGTCAGCTCTTATGTTTAGGCCTTTGATCTGTTTTGAGTTAATTTTTGTATATGAGCCAGGTAAGGGTCTGGCTTTATTCATTTGCATGTGGATATCCATTTCCCCAACACTATTCGTTGAAAAGACTGTCATCTCCCCCACCAAATGGTCTTGGCATCTTTGTCAAAAATTTATTGATTGTATATGTCATTGACCATTTTTAACCATAAAAATAACAGGACATCAGTCCTACGATGTGTGCAGCACCTACTGCATGCCCAGCAGTTGGTGAAGTAAAGATAAATAAAACTCAGTTGCAAGGAGTTAGAATCATACAGAGGAGACTGGACAGGAACTCAGATTACTATAGTATGGGGCAGAATGGGATACAAGCTCAAGCAAAGGCACAAACAAAACCCTGGGGGATTCAGAGGGACACTCGATTAAATCCTGCAAGGAAGTTTAGGGAAGTTGTGAAAGCCTGGTGGTATGAGCTCTACCTTGGCACATGGGTAGGATTTACACTGCAGAGACTGTATGAGAGGAGCATTTCTTTTATTTTGGAGATAGAGTCTCTGTTGCCCAAGATAGAATGGTACCATGGTGTCATAGCTCACAGCAACCCCAAACTCCTGGCCTCAAGTGATCCTCCTGTCTTAGCCTCCCAAGTAACTGGGATTATAGGAACCCACCACGACTCCTGGATAATTCTATTTTGGTAGAGATGGGGTCTCACTGTCACTCAGGCTGGGCAGGGAGCAATTTCAGATGAAGGACACAGCCTGAGAAAAGGCCCAGGGGTGGACAAGTGCAGAGGTTGGCTTTGGCTGGAATGTGGTTTATAAGCAGAGGGCAGCGGGAGAGGTGACAATGTCTTTCTCCAGCATCTCTGACCTCTGATCACATTTGCAGATCCAGGGGAGACAGGAATTACCTGTAGGAGACAGGAATTACCTGAAGGAGTCAGGATATAAGAGATGGCAAAGAGATGGGAAGCCGTTGCTTCCCCATCCTCTGTCAAGTGTGGCTGGCAGGGCCGTTGTGTCCCCCAGAAGTCTACAGAGTGATGTTGCAGACTCAGGACCAAAGTCCTATCATCAAACATTCCTCTATCCCAGCACTCCCAGAAGCAAGTGAAGCAAGAATTAGTCCTAAACTTCAGGCCATTAACTGAGGAAAGCCTCTGAAACCCCAAATGCTAACTCTGGCCCATGTCCCTGCTGGGGAGAGAACAGACAGCTCAACCCAGGGGTCAGATGGTTGTGATCTGTGTGGTCTGGCCTAGAGGCAGCAAGCAAGAGGCCAATCCACTCAGGGGGCCTCAGAGAGTCTCTTGGGAGCCTTGGTTCCTACTACAGGAAATAGTTGATGGAAGAGTGAATGATGAGACCACAATGTACTCAGGGAGTCAGGAAAGTTCAACTAAGGATCAGTTTCTGGGTTGGGGCTGCCATGTGGGGTGTGAAGACTGGACTGGGAAGGATGGGGCGGGGAGTTGACTCTGAGCCTCTGTGGGACTGTGGTGCACTTGACAGCTCCTTAGAAGGACATACTATTTCTTTTGCCCAGCCTGATGTTTCTCTAACATTTAAGACCATAATTCAGAGTAAGAAATACGTTTTAAATCATGACGTGGTGGGTATATACACACATGTGAGTGAAATAAGCATTTCGCAGTACCTAGGATGCACTTTGATGCTTTCTCCTTCTGATCTAGTCTATTTAGTTAAATGCTGGTTGTGACTTAATTAATTTCACATTCTACAGTTTGAAAAACACCAACCTAAACTCACTCAGAGTGCTAAACTCACCTGAAGGAGGTGTTGAGCATTCTAGAAGATGAAATAGGAAGAACATTTCACATTTTGTAGAACTTAAACTAATCAGTATCACCCAACTCTCACATGGAATATGTTGCTGAGTGAGATTAAATGTTATACAGTCCTCAAATCTAGACATATAAATCCCCAGACTTGTGCTATTAATTAGGGCCCTATCAATCAAGTGGTTAATGACAATGTCCTTGACTTCATGAGGTCTGCATGTGTTCATTCAGCAAACATGTATGGAGCATCTGTGGTGTACCAGGTTCTGTACTTGCCAAGATCAGTAACACAGGTCACCTGAGCTTATAGTCTCAGACATGCACTGTATCATTTTGGAGGCTTTGGGCTGCAAGTAACAAAAGACTTATATAGAAATGGTTTAAACAGTAGGGAAATTAATCATCTCATGCAGTGAAATGTACTGAGGATTGGCAGTTCCAGGGCTGTTTAATTCAACAGTTTTACAGCATTGGCTGTTGGTGTGGTCTTTCCCCACCCGTCTGTTCTGCTATCCTAGCTCACTGGTTGCCTCCTTGGTGCTCATAAGGCAGCACACTTCACAGAGTCAACTTGAGATACGTTAGCGGATTTGTTCTTTCATTTTTCTTTTTCTTTTCTCCTTTTTTTTTTTTTTTTTTTTTTTTGAGGCAGAGTCTCACTCTGTGCCCTGGGTAGAGTGCTGTGGTGTCATCATAGCTCACAGCAACCTCAAAGTCTTAGACTCAAGTGATCCTCTTGCCTTAGCCTCCTAAGTAGCTGGGACTATAGGTCCCTGACACAACACCCAGCTAGTTTTTCTATTTTTAGTAGAGACGGAGTTGCCCTCTTGCTGGGGCTGGTCTCAAACTCCTGAGTTCAAGCAATCCACCCATCTCAGCCTCTCGGAGTGCTAGGATTACAGGTGTGAGCCACCACACCTGGCCTTATTTTTCTTTTTAAAAGGGAAGAAACCTAACCTAGAAATCCCTTAGCTCACTCAGAGTGTGATCCTCACACTGGTAACATCTGGACCTTCCTCCCCTGGGGAGACATACAGACCCTTGGGCCCACCCCAGACCTGCAGAATCAGGATTTGCCTTTTATCAGATGCCTGGGTGATCCATGTGCACAGTCAAGCTTGAGGAAAGTGCCTCCATATCCAGCTTCCCTTCACCAGTCAGAATTGCATCCAACTCTCAACCTAAAATCAGTTACTGGCAGGTAGACCAAAATTGCCATCATCAGCTTAGGCTAATCAAGATTCACCCAGGGGCTGAGGAGAAGGTCCAGCCTTCCCTGAAGCTGGACATCTGAATAACACCAATATTCCACCCCTAAAAAAGAAGGGTTGGAGAAAGGTTTTTAATAGGCAACTAGCAATGTGTACCCCAAGAAATCAGATATATTATAAAGTAGTGTGATAAATTCTCTAAATGAGATAGTAAATGTGATGTTATAGCCAAAAAAATTGACTTCTTGCCTTCAAACACTGAAGAAAACATTACAGAAGAGGTGACATTTACTGAGGGTTTTGAAGGATGAACAGGAGCTTTCTAGCATTTAATAGGGTGACGGATTTTCTAAGCAAAAGGGATAGCAAATACAGAGGCAAGATGTATTATAGATAAATTAGATCTATTTTTCAGCTCTATAAAATCCCCCTGGTGTCATGTTACCATCATTGCCAGCTTAATGTGGCTGGAGCAGAGGATGTGCTAGGAAAGAGAGGATGGACCAGGAGATGCAGCTGGAGAGTTGAGAGTTATGCTGTGATATTCTTTAGAAAAAGACTTTCTTTAGTCCCACAGAAACTATGTCCCCACTCCTACCCCTTTCTTAGGACACCTTCCCCAGTGATATTAACCTCATACTAGATCAAACCTCTTTCCTGGGCATTGACCTCATGGGAGACAACATGGGGAAAGGACACAAAAACATCCCTCCATCCTCAGCACATCTGAGGTCTACTCTTCAATACTGCTGAACCAGTATAGACAGTTAAAAAAAAACTGTCCATGAAGGGCAGCTTCCTTCTTCATCTCCAGCAGGGAGCAGACAATTGAAGGACACATTGGGAGCCTTGATACGGAATTAGTTATTCCCCTTCTCAAATGTGCTGCTGAACTGCATCGATAGGTAAGCAGAATGGGGCCTCATGCATCATTTAATTAATATGCTTTAGCTAGGTTTTCAGTTATTCTTCCAGGAATTCACTATTCCCCCAAATGGCCCACCTTTCTCCAGGCTGTGTCTACATTTGGACAGATACTAGTTTTGAAATGTTTAACATGAATTAGAAACCAGTTTGCCCTGAAACTACTTATTCTAACAGCAAACTCTCAAAGTCCACTGCTGAGGGACTTAGGTGTCCTGAGACATCGATAATCTCTAACCACATCCCTAACATCAAACCAGTGACCAGCTCTTCCTGATTCACAGAGATGCATGGAAAGAACATTTAGTTTTTTTTCCCTCAAAGTTATTTTCTTAAATACTTCTCACAGGTTATTATTTATCTATAATGATTCTGCATCAAAATAGATATTCAATATTTTTTAAATTTAACATTTCAAAAGTTCACGGTCTCTTGCAAATATCCTCCTGATTTCCAGCCTCCCCAGAGCACATCTGGGACTTACGCATAACCATCTGCCGACTTAACCATCCCCCCCAAAAGAATCTTCTAGACACGATCTATTTGCAGTATGTGGCTGTGTAACAACATGTAAGACACTATAAACATAGTTGTATTTCACAACTGCAGAATTTTTATTCCCTAGTGGGTTATATTTCCAGTCCTTAAGTTTTTCTTCCAAGAAATGTAACAACTAAATTGCAAATCAATTTAAGGAGCACGTTCTAGGTGGGGAATTACTGTGGAAAAAGATGCCAACCATTATGCCAGTCACATTTCACACATTATTTCAATCTTCAACACAAAATATGAAGTAGATTTGATTTTTTCCCATTTTTCTTGGAAAGAAAAGTTTTGGAGAGGGCACACGTATATTACTTAAGATCATACAACCCACTGAGCAGCCAAGGTTTGAACCAAAGTTTTTGACTTCACGCTGCCTGTTAATAACAAGTAGGGCACATTCTGCATACACCATCTCACCATTACTAATTCTATTTGGAAAGGTTATCAATGCAACTTTAGTCCACTGAACAAAAATAGCAATTTAAATGACACTATGCTAGCTGACGGGAATGCAAAATAAATTAAGACACCGCCCTCTCAAGCCCAGGGGAGCCTACCATCTGATAGGGGAACTGAGGAAGAAAGGCAGAAAAACCAGAAGGCAGAATATGATGCATGCACAAGATGTTCATCTTGCCAAGAATATCCCATGCCCTCGTGAGCCTCCTGCTCTTTTAAGAGCCAAGGCTGTCTACTCTAAGAAGCCAACAACAACTGCCCTGCAGACACTCTCTTCTCCGCTTCTATAGCTCTGGACAGCCCGTGTCATTCAGTAGTAACTGTATATATTGCACACCTGTCTGCCATACTAGACTTTGTTTTATTGTCAAAAATGACAGTAATCTTCTTGAGTCACCCCCAGGTAGCTGTAGTGAGGTGTGCCAGTTGGACAGCCCTGACCCACCTGATTTCTATTACTTGTAGCCCTATTTCTTCAAGATGCCTGAAAAGGTGCACCATAGAGAGGAGGAGGTGGAGAATTTTTCCCAACTCATGTCTCTCATCATCAATAACTTCTATTAAACAAGGAAATTTTCCTTCGAGACTTGATGTCTAACGCTTCTGATGCCTTGGACAAGATTCATTACAAGAACCTGACAGATCCTTCCAACTTGGACAGTGGTAAACAGTTGAAAATTGACATCATCCCCAACTCTCCGGAATGCACTCTGACCTTGGTGGACACAGGCATTGGTATGACCAAGGCTGATCTCATAAACAATTTGGGAACCATTGCCAAGTCTGGTACTAAAGCATTTATGGAGGCTCTTCAGGCTGGTGCAGA
>CAUYRH010045574.1:0-11564 GCA_963574655.1 Perodicticus potto
ATTGGGTTATAGCCTTGGTGAAACCTACTAAATGCAGAACACAAATGTTCTCACACTATAAATGAGAAAATCCCATGAAGGTTATGTTGAACAGTTGGATGAAAATATTTCAGATTGTATATGAAGCCCGCACACTGTACCGCATGACTGCACTAATGTACACAGCTATGATTTAATAAAAAATAAAAATAGCAAAAAAAAAAAAAAAAGAATGTCTCTCTGTGTGTGTACATGTGAGAGAGAGGGCGAGAGAGAGAGAGAAAGAAAGAGAAAGAGAAAATGAATGTCATTTTCTACTTCTGTATCTCTGTTAATGATGCTGGTCTTTGCATAAAATGCTCTTTTCTCCCACCTCATCCTCCCAGCGTGAGATAGGCTGACTCTATGGACTTCTACTCAGGGCAACAGAGTGAGACTCTGTCTCAAAAAAAAAAAAAAAAAAAAAAGGAAGAAAAGAAAAAAAGAAATATGCTTTTCTCATCTACTCAATAATGACTACTAACCTGAATTTAATACTAATGAGACAAATTTTAATATTTCAACTCCCCTAGTGTCAGAGTCCTAAAGTCTCACAGGATCCCTAGCAGACTCACAGACCTCAACAGTTCACAGGGTCCCCATCAGCCCCAGAATAAGGCTCAGGGTGCCTGTTGACTAGGGAGCCCATGCTGCAAAGCCACCCTGACTCACTTGCGTGTGCTCTATTTACACTATGACCTTGTAGATTGGCAGTTGCCTGAGATCAGGGACAGAATCTCACCTACCTCTGCATCCCTTAGGCTTATGCAAGAGAAATTAAGAAATAAGAAGGAATGAAATCAATTCTGTCTTATCATGGATGGGTGGGGGGGGGGAAATGATGTAATGAAGAATAATAAAATACATGTATTTAAAAAAAAAAAAAGAAAAAAAAAAGAAGGAATGAATGAATGAATTATTTAATAAATTGGTGGTCAGAAGCCTGATTTTACAAAAGAAAGAGGTTCTAGCAGTGGAACTGGAATCTAGAATGTCTCATAATAACTCAAAGTAACATTATGAAGTAATAGTTTCATAGCAATTTATTTTAAAAATGGTTACCCTGGGTAGAGTGCAGTGCTGTCAGCCTATCTCAAACTGGGAGTTTGAGGTGGGAGAAATTTTTTGTATGTGAGAACAGAGTTAAATTTTATGAAGAACAGAATCAGCAATAAGAATGGTTGACAGGAGATTTCTATAGGAATGCAGCATTTCTATGTGACATCATGTCAAATCAAATGACTTGAATATTTCCTTGTAAGATAAAAGTAAGATATATGATATGTGACAAAAAATCCAAGCACTTTGGAAAAAAGCTATCATTTTTTAAAATAGCTCTTCAAAAGGAAATTGCAAGTGAACATTTTCCCCAGTTAGCAAGGGTCATTGATAAGCAAGATGATATGAATATATGCGTATCATTTGAAGAATACATAGGTGTTACAAACCTATTAATCGGAGAATATTAGGAAAGTTTCACTGACTTCAGGAGAATCATGACATTCTACTCAAATTAGCAGTTCGGCCCCACCATAGTTAGTATTGCCAAGGCCCTTAAAGAACTACAGATGGAATTGATTTGCTCTCAGTAGTCGACATTTTTAAGTTATTGTTTCATGCTAAGAAAGAAGCAATTGAAATATGGAAAAATTCATTAGAATACCCCTGCCTTTGGTGACATGCCTGAAAAACACTTTCTTGCTTTTCAACCACTTATTGGTGCTAGCCTACATTTTCCTATCTAACCCAAATCCAGATGCCCTTGAGGTCACAAATGACTGATACTCATCTAGAGGATCAACTGAAGCTGCAGACCTCCATGCTGCAACCAAATGCTCAACAGCTTTCCAACTAAAAGCAGACACAACAAAGTCATTAAAAGGTTAGGTAACTTTAAAATTAACAAATAGTTTTCACTTTTTGAAATTATTAATATATAGTGGTTACATTTTACAAAATAATGTTAATTTTTCAGTATATCTAATTAAAGTTTCTTGAATATAACCTTATTTGATTATAACTGAATTAATGTAATTTAACATTCCATCGTGAAAATGTTCCACATCCCTGTCTTAAGTGTTTTTTCCTTTGTTCTAAGTAAGAATTCTAACTCGGTATTATATTTATGTAACATTTACAAAGATTTTCAGTGTCGTGCATCAGTGAAGGGAGTTTGATTACCACTCCATTTTTCAGTTGAGGGAGCTGAGGTACTCAAGATCTAAATGAAAGCCCCCGGCAGGGTCTTAGAGTCAAAATGTCAGAATGGGGCTGGAGCCAGACTTCCCTATCAACAAGCCAAATTCTCTTCCACAGTTACAACCACAAGGAGGTTCAGAGAAAGATCAAGACATCATTTTTTGTGTTGCTGATTCAAAGCAGCAATTCCTGAACCCCAAATGACTTTTATCTGATTCCCTGGTGCAGCTAGGGGACCATGAACCTGTGAGCCTGTGGAGCCAACAGATTCAAATGTCATTCAGTACAGAAGCAAACTGCACAGTTACCTGCAAAGCTGTATCCTGTGGAAGCTAGGCCAACCATGCACATACATACATCATTTCATTCTTATCTGCAATACACAAGACACACAGCAAGAAAAACAGCTCACCTGGCTATGTTAGGTGAATGATGGAATAAATACCTCTGCTGACTGTGCCCTAGCCACTGTGCTAGCCCTGAGCCTTCAGGAATGGTAGACAGCTGCTCTCGTTCTCAGGGAACTCACAGTCTCATGGGAGATGGAGAGGTTTAAGTGGAGGATGCTCCACCATCATTAACAGTTTAGTAGTAAGATGTAAAGGGGAGTATTGACAACTACAATCTAGTCGGCATTGACCATTTACCAGGGCTGTTCTGAATAACCAACAGGAAAATATCATTCCTCACAACAGCCCTTTGAGTTGGGCTATTATGACCTCCATTTTACAGAAAAAGTGGTGCTTTGATTTAAATGTGTCCTTCCAAAAGCATGAATTGAAATCTCCCAATGCAGCAGTGTTGAAAGATGAGGCCTACTGAGCCATGTTGCCTCATGAATGGATTAATGTCACTTATAATAAAGGCCTTGAGGCTGCTAGTTTAATCTCTTGTTCTCTCTCACCATGCAATGCCTTCCACCAACTGTGATTAGCTAGAAGGTGCTCTCTATATGTGGGCCTCCCTCTTGGACTTCTCAGCTTCCAGAGCTATGAGAAATAATTCACAATTCTTTATCAGGTAACCAGTCTAGGGCATTCTATTGTAGCGGCACAAAATGAACTAAGACATGGTGTCAGGGTCCAGAGCAGTCAATCAACTTGTTCGGCATCATTTGGCCGCTAGGGTTGGAGGGGTCTTAAATAGGGCAGCAAAGCTCTGTGGCCTGTACCCCTGGCCACTGAGTTAAAGTAGCCGGGGAGCAGACTTTGGGTGTCTATGAGGTTGGCCCAGAGGATGTGCCCACTTATCCAGGAGAAAGGTCCTCCAGGTAGGATTCCCTAAGGTGGGAGTTTGTGAGTTGAGGCTTGCTTGGGTAAGGAGTAGGGAGTGGGGTGTGTGTGGAGGGGAGTCAGGCTAAAAAGAAAGGTGAAGCTGAGCATGAGTGGCCCTTTTAGTCTATACCCAGGGATTATGAGGAGGCCTTGGACCATGCTAAGTATAAAAACAAGATGCTTATATAGTAGAACTTTTGTACGTTGACCTCCCCAAGGACTGTAACATGCTGGTCAACATGGAGAACTAGGCCTACTGCATTGGTAAGTACATGTGGTGCATATCCAGTCTGTGAATATTAGGTCACCTGAGAGAGGTGGTCACTGTAGGAAGGTGGTCAACTATGGAGCTTCTGCTGTATTTCCATTTTGGAAAAGTTGATGACAGTGTGGCATGGATGTTAGAGGGGGAGATTACAAACAGAGAGGACAGCCACAACCTGCTAGCAGCCCCACACAGCAGGGATGGGGAACCCCAAGAACACCAAGATGGTGTTGTTTAATTAGGTATATGATGAGATTTAGGAAAAAAAGAAACAACTAGTACAACTCCCAGGATTTTTTCTTGAGTGACTAAGTAGGTAGAGGAGTGGCTTACCAAATGAAGACCAACAAAATTAGCGGATTATGGTAGATCATGCCTGCAATTCCAGCACTCTGGGAGGCTGAGGCAGGAGGATCACTTGATCTCAGAAGTTTGAGGTGGCTGTGAGCCATGACACCATGGCCCTCTACCCAGGGTAACAGAGTGAGACTCTGTCTCAAAACAAACAGAAAAGACAATCCCCCCCCCCCACAAAACCCCAACAAAGCAAAACCAATCAAAGAATGACAATGCAGTATGATTTTAAGGAGAAACATGGGGATTTAAACTTTGTACAGCTTGAAAAGATTTTGAGATGATAATCTGAGGGAAGGTTGTGAGACACAGGGGGGCACAGAGTACTCTATCTCAGGTAGCAAAAGGAGATTTGGAGGAACTTGCCATTGTAGCTGCTGAATTCTGCTCCATGTTTTGGATGACCCATCTATGAAGAGCTTTACAATGCGAGAATGAACAGAAAACAAGAAAAGGCAGCAAAAGTGTTAGTGTGTGTCCAATATGTACATTTCTAGGATGAAAGGGAGTAAGTTTTCTCATATTTTTGAAATGGCCCCATTACCAGGTTGCTGGTAGCATCATCAGAAGTGAGGTGGCTGATGATGGCCTCAGATGACTTCCCCTCATTCTACTGGGTGGCACTGGTCTGGGAGTACAGAGGGGAAATGCAATAGGAAGCCTTTGCCCTGGAGCACTGTGTAAGTTAATTTGGCTTTTCTATGAACCGAGATAGTCACCAGATGAAGACTGATTCTCTAACAGTGCCTGAGTGCCAGCAGGGAAGACTCAAAACCGTTAGCAGATGTCTCCTTTGACCTTTTCCAGACTTGGGAATGGGTCTTTTGCTTAGAAAAGGCCAGACCACAGGGGATAGCAGAGGCCCTGGTGAGATAGTTTCAGACAGATATTGGAAAATAAAAATAGATCTTTGGTTTTAAAATAAAGTCTTTCTAAAATAGCAGTTATTTTTGAGAAAGAATTAACTGGAGGGGTATGAAGGAGCCATCTGGGGTGCTGAGAATGTTCACCATCTTGATTTGAGTGGTGGTTACATGGGTTTATGTGTTAGGAAAAAAATCAATCAATTCATATTCTTAGGATCTGTACAATTTTCCTAAAGTATTTAAGCTGCTTTGGGTTAAATTGTGTCCCTCCCAAATTCACAAGTTGAAGTCCTCATAATGTGACCTTATTTGGAAGAAGGGTTATTGCAGCTGTAATTAGTTTAGTCATACTTAACCAGCTATACTTAATTAGGGTGGGTTCCTAACCCAATATGACTGATATCTATATTAAAAGGGAAAATGTGGAACTAGGCACACATGTGAAGACTGGAGTGATGTTTTCACAAGCCAAAGGACCACCAGAAGTTGGGAAAGATTGGGACAGATTCTCCTTCACAGCCTTAGGAACCTACCTTGAAGACACCTTGATCCGGGGTAATACATTTCTGTTTTTAACATACCTAGACTCTGGCAATTTGTAGGGCAGCCATAGCCAGCTAATAAATAAGTCATACTCCAACTTGTATTAGTATCTATCTAGCAGCTTCACAAATACCTGCCTCAGGTTGCTACCTACAAAGACACAGTAAAAGAGAAAATTTAATAAGCCAGTAAGAGGACTGAAGATTGTGTAATTACCACAGTGACTTCTTTTTCTGACCTCGAGTTAGCGGATATTCAAAGTGGACTCCTTTTCTTGGGAGGTATTTGTAGGTTCTTCAGGGTCACACTGAGAAAGTATGCCTGCATTCCAAATAAGTCATTGTTAAAAGTCGAATTAACCAAGGTAAATATTTAAGTAGTCTCAGCATAGGTAAGGATGTCTAACTATAAAAACTATAACAGAAATTAGAAAGGAAATTTGGCTCCTTAAGAAGCAAAGACAAAGGCGGTGCCTGTGGCTTAGTGGGTAGGGGACTGGCCCCATATACTAAGGGTGGCAGATTCGAACCCGGCCCCGGCTAAACTGCAAGAAAAAATATCCAGGCATTGTAGCAGGCGCCTATAGTATCGGCTACTCGGGAGACTGAGGCAAGAGAATAGCCTAAGTCCGGGAGTTGGAGGTTGCTGTGAGCTGTGATGCCACGGCACTCTACCCAGGGCACTAAAGTGAGACTCTGTCTCTAAAAAAAAAAAAAGAAGAAGAAGAAGCAAAAACACTTTACTCCAAGACAGCAAAACAGCATTTTTCCTAAATGCACATGAAATGTTCTTTAGTTGCAACCATATGTTAGGCCATAAAACAATTCTCAATAATCTGATTGTATCTGAAGCCCGTACACTGTACCCCATGACTGAATTATTGTACACAGATACGATTCAATAAAAAACAAAACAAAACAAAAACAAAATAGCTCACAAGAAACCATATGTTTGTACCCTAATGTCTAGCACAATACCAAACTTGAAGAGACTGAACATATATTAGCTGAATAATAAAACTGAAGAATGGCTTTAAAATAACCCTGCACTTACTTGCGTTAATAAAATGTATTCGTTTTGAAAAAAAAAATAATAATAATAATTTTTAAAGGATTAAAATCAAAGTATATTCTCTTATCACCATGGAACAGAATTGGAAATCAATCTGAGGAAGAAATTTGGGGCATTCACAAATGTGTGTAAGTAAAAAAAAATTCCTAAGTAAATAATGGCTTATAGAATGAATAATTTATATTATGAATGAAATCATAAAATACATTGATATAAATAAAAATGAAAACCCAACATACAAAAACTTATTGGGATATTGTGAAATCATTGCTCTACAATGATTTCAAATCCATATCTCGAATCAATAACCTAACCACATTAACCAGCATTTTCTAGAGGAAGAGAATCAATAGGATGTGTGCATGTGTGTACATACACACACGCACACATATACACATACATGTACAGATGCTTGCACATACAAGCACAGAAAAAAAGAGAGAGAGAGATTGAATTTAATTTAACCATTTGGTTTACATGATTGTGGGGGCTGGCAAGTCCAAAATCTGCAGAGTAGGCCAGGGGGCTAGAGACCCAGGGACCATTTCATATTGAGATTGAGTCCAAAGGCCGTCTGGATGCAGCATTCCTTCTTTATGGGGAAGGTCATCTTTGTTTTTTCCTCTTAAGGTCTTCATCTGACTAGATCAAGCCCACTCACCTTATGGAGGTTCATGTGTTCCACTTGATGTATTAATCTCATTTAAATAAACCTTTACATGCATATAAAAAAAGTAACCCAAGTTGCAATATAAATTTAACCATCACCCTAAACTTCCACCTAAGAAATTAGAAAATAAAAGCAAATTAAACCCAAAGCAAGAAGAAGGAAAGAAATAATAAATATTGGAATAAAAATAAATGAAATAGAGAATAGAAAAACTTAGAATCACTAAAGGCAAAATTTGGTACTTTGAAAAGATTAATAAAAACTGACAAAATTTTAGCTAGTCTGACTGAGAAGTAAAGGCTCAATTTATAAAAATCAAGAATGAAGGGAGGAGTAAATACTACTTACCTTATAGAAATAAAAAGTATTATAAAGAAATATTATTATCAGTTATAGGCTAACAAGGTGATTAAACAGAATGGACAAATTTCTAGAAATGCCCAAACTGACTCAATGAGAAAAGGAAAATCTAAATAAATCTGTAGGAAGTAATTGAATTAGTAATCAAAAAACTTCCAATGAAGGAAAGAAAGCCTGGGACTAGATGGCTTCAACTGGTGAATTCTATTGAATGTTTAAAGAAACATTACCGCACACATCACAAATTTTTTTGTTTGTTTTAATTCTTTATTAAATCATAACTGGGTACAGTAATGCATTTATGGGGCACAATGTGCTAACTGATATACAATGTGGAATGCTTACATATAACTGATTAACATAACCATCTCCTTGCTTACTTACTTCTTGTGGTAATAACATTCATGCTCTATTCTAATAGTTTAGAAATGTATCATTTCATTATGCACATTAGGTTGGATTCCCCCAAATACCCTCCCTCCTCCCAACCTCCTCCCTCCCCTCCCCCTCTCTCTCCTCTTCCCACCTTCTTTCTGGACTATAGTTATGTTTTACCATTCCTATGAATGTGTGGGTGATTAAATACTGATTTCATAGTAGTATTGAATACATTGATACTTTTTTTTCCTATTCATGAGATACTTTACTAAGAAGAATGTGTTCCAGCTCCACCCAGGTATACATAAATGATGTGAAGTCTCTATCTTTTTACGGCTGCATAGTATTCCATGGTCTACATATACCACAATTTGTTAATCCATTCAAGGGTTGATGAACACTTGGGTTGCTTCCATGACTTGGCAATTATTAATTGGGCTGCAATAAACATTCTGGTGCAAATGCTTTCAAAAATATAAGAGGGGTTTATGCTATGAGGCCAGTATTACCCTGATACCAAAATCAGACAAAGAAATAAAAACTAGAAATCAATATCCCTTACTAATAAGATGTAAAATTCTTAGCAAAATACCAGCAAACTGAATTCCACAGCATATAAAAATAAATGTATAGCATGACCAAGTGGGATATATTGAAGGAATTCAAGAATTGTTCAATATGTAAGAGTCAAACAATGTAATACACCATATTAACAGAACACAGAAGAAAAACACATGACCATCTCATAACCATGAAAAAGCATTTAACCAAAACTAGAAATAGAATAAAACTTCCTCAATATGATAAAAGGCATCTGTGGAAAAACCCACAGCTAACATCACACATAATGGTAAAAGAATGATTTTTTTTTCCTCTAAGACCAGGATCGAAATAGAGATGTGTGTTCTATTTAGCCTTGTACTGGAAGTTTTTTCCAGAACAAATGAACAATAAAAAGAAATAAAAAGGGTTCAAATCAGAAAGAAAGAAGTTAAAGTAGCTCTTTTTATAGACAACGTGATCTTGAACATAGAAAATCTTAAGGAGGGAATCCACAGACATAAAAACATCTAACAGAGCTAATGACAAGTTGAGCAAGTTTGTGGGATTCAAGATTAGTACACAGAATGTCAGTTTATGTACATCAGAAGTCATTCTGTGCTCATGAATTAGAAGCCATAATATTGCTAAGATGACAATACTCTCCAAATTATCTACAGAGTCAATGAAGAAACTGACAAATTTATCTGAAAATTTATATGGAAATGCAAGGACCAAAATACCCCTAAACAATTTTGATAAAAATCAAATTTGGAAGACATGTTTCCAGATTTCAAAAAGTTACTACAAACCTATGATAATCAGATCAGTATAGCACTTATAATGGTAGTTATGTATCTACCTAGATCAGTGAGATAGAATTATGAGTCCAGAAATAGACTTATATGTGCATAGTCAGCTTATTTAAACAGGGGTGTCAAGGTGATTCAATGGGGGAAAAAATTAGTCTTTTCATCAAATGGTGCTAGAACAACTGGATATCCAGATGAAAAAGAGTGAATTTTGGTTCCTGAGCAAGATGGCGGCCAAGAAACAGCTTCCTTGCAACTGGGCATGGTGAGTCTGGGGAGAGAAGACTCCAGGCAATCCTGGCTGGTGGGATCTGCCCAGAAACACCCCTTTGGGGACACAGAGAGTCAGCATGAGACTTCTGGATCCCATGAGGAGGACAAAAGCAGTGAAGAACTGGCAAGTGTTTGCATGTGTTCGTTGGGTCTAATCTCACCGGCAGCTATAAGTATAGCAGCAGTGAGATTGCAAACTGAAAAGGCCTTACTTGTGAGCTGTTTTGGTTTTTTTGGACTTGGCTCTCAGTTGAACTACCTTGGGAGAACTTGGGCAAGAGTGCTGAGGACTTTTAAGTGTTGTCTAGGGCCACAGACTGAACTGCTGAGCCAGACGGAGCTAATAGTGTTTGGCTGAGGGCTGCACAGAGCCATTGTGGGAGAACTGCCCCAGCAAGCTCTGCCCTCAGGGTCATAGAGCAAGGATTGGGAGGGAGCGAGTAATCTAGTGACTGAGCAGCCTAAAGGCGGGGAATGAGACATCTTACAGCCTTAGCCCTCAGGGGCATAGAGTGAGACCAGTTTTGGCACACTGGGACTTATAGAAACCCTAGTCCAGAGGCACAGTAACTTAAAGATTGAGAGAAAGTGAAAGGGAAATTAGGGCAAGGGACCATATAAAAGAAATCACTCATAAGGAAGAACCAGCAGAAAACTCCTGGAAACATGAAAAACCAGTCCAGAGCACCCCCCCCCCCCCAAGGGACTGGGATGTAGCACCTGCAAAGGATACCACCTAAAAAGAAATGTTAGAAATGACAGAAAGGGAATTTAGAATACATATGATGAAAACAAGGAAGGAAATGATGGAAACAGTGAAGGAAACTGCTGATAAAGTGGAAAATAACAAAAAGTAAATCCAAAAACAGAATCAAATAAGAGATGAACAATATGATGTATATAGAAAGGATGTAGCAGAGCTGAAGGAACTGAAGCAGTCAATTAGGGAACTTAAAGATGCAATAGAAAGTATCAACAACAGATTAGATTAGACCATGCAGAAGAAAGAATTTTGGAGGTAGAGGACAAAGTTCTTGAGATAGCTCAGATAGTTAAAGAGGCAGAAAAGAAGAGAGAGAAAGCAAAACATTCACTGACAGAATTATGGGACTTTATGAAGCGTTCAAACATACGAATTATAGATATCCCAGAAGGGGAAGAAGAATGCCTCAGGGGAATGGAAGCCATACTAGAGAATATTATAAATGAAAATTTCCCAAATATCACCAAAGATTATGACACACTCCTTTCAGAGGGATGTCAGACCCCAGGTTACCTCAACTCTAACCAAGCTTCTCCAGGATACATTGTGATGAACCTGTCCAAAGTCAAGACAAAAGAAAAGATTCTTCAAGCTGCGAGGAGTAAGCGCTTGTTGACCTACAGGGTGACCACAGTTTAATGAAACTTTCCAAGCAAGAAGACAATGGTCATCTACCTTTAATCTACTTAAACAGAACAATTTCCAACCCAGAATTCTACATCTTGCTAAGCTAAGTTTTAAAATTGATGGAGGAATCAAATCATTTACTGACATACAAACACTGAGGAAATTCACCACAACAAGACCAGCTCTGCAGGAAATACTTCAACCTGTTCTACACACTGATCATTAAAATGGATCAATAAAATATTCACCCAAGCCGATTCTTTCAAAAGTTTTCCCTGCACTTTCTTCTAGAATTTTTATAGTTTCATGTCTTAAGTTTAAGTCTTCAATCCAGTGAGAGTCTATCTTAGTTAATGGTGAGAGGTGTGGGCCCAGTTTCAGCCTTTTACAGGTCACTAGCCAGTTCACCAAGCACCATTTGTTAAATAGAGAGTCTTTTCCCCACTGAATGTTTTTAATTGGCTTGTCAAAGATCAAGTAACGGTAAGTAGTTGGATTCATCTCTTGGTTCTCTATTCTGTTCCAAACATCTACCTCTCTGTTTTTGTGCC
>CAUYRH010045575.1:0-29224 GCA_963574655.1 Perodicticus potto
CCTTGTAGGTAATAGATTTCTTGTGTCTGGTTGCTTTCAGAATTTTGTATTTCATATTAACTTTAGTGAACTTAATTATGATGTGCCTCGGGGATGTCTTATTTGAGTTGAGTCATGCTGGGGTTCTGAAACTGTCTGCTATCTGAATTTCAGATTCTCTTGGCATGTCTGGAAAATTCTCTTTCATAATCTCATAAAGAAGAGACTCTGGGCCCTGTGACGCTCTTCGTCATTTTCAGGTATCCCTATGAGACGAATATTGGTTTTCTTCGAGTTATTCGAAAGCTGTCTGAGAGAATGATCCGTTTTTGCCTTCCATTTCTCTAGCTCTTTGTAGGTTTGGGAGCGTTTGAAAACTTTGTTTCCATGTCAGAAATCTTTTCTTCTGTTGCTCCATTCTGTTACTGAGGGACTCTACTGTATTTCTCAGATTTTGAGGGCTGCAACTTCTTGTCTCAATGTGTCAAAATCTTTGGTCATTTGGTCTTTGAATTCCTTGACTTCTTGCGACAATTTTTGAAATGCACCCTGAATTTCTAAATCCATCTTTTCCTCTATTTTATTAATCTTGTTTGCAATCCAAATTCTGAATTCGATTTCTGACATCTCAGCCATCTGTTTTTGCATAGGATCATCATTTGTGTTCACCAAATTGTTCCTTGGGGGGGGTTGATCTACTCTGGTTTTTCGTGTTTCCTGAGCTTTTCTGTTGATTCCGCCCCATGATTAATTTTACACCATTTGGCTGGATGAGTAGATAAGGACAAGTTGGGCTGGGGGTTCTAGGAATAGTGATTGACCAGTCCTTTGCTTGAAAGCTGGAACTGGTGTTTGTACCTTTTCCCCTAGACTTTTGCCATGGACCTGTATAGTGCTACTGCTTGCAAAACTGGGGACCTTCTTGGTGTGGTGGGGTTAAATGGCTCTGTCTTATTTTCAGCTGGTTTTTGTCTTACCCTAGAGAATCAGTTACTCTGGATTGAAATCTGAGCTGTGGAGAAATACCAGCAGTTAAGTCACCATGCCACCCACAGGCAACAATTGGAAAAGCAAAATCAAACCTTCCCACTACCACACACCCAGGGTACCACTTTGGAAAGTCCTCAGGTGATTGGCCCAGTTGAAAAGGTCCCAATCAATTGTCCCAGCCATCACCGGTCTCAAATGGAAGAGTTAAAAAGTCTCTGGCAACTAGATAGCAGGTATCTCCTGGAAGCTCTAGTATAACTCACTCCGGTGCTGTGTGAGCTCAGGAGGGCCCCCCCAGCAAGTATATTAGTCTGGGAAGGTTGATGCCTCCTTCCCCACCTTGCCCCTCTGTCACACCCAGTCAGGGGTAACCCCTCAGGGCTATGATCCAGTTTCCTCCAATGAGCAGATGCTCCAGGGATTTGTGCCTGCCTGGGTCACAGGGAGGTCTATGGCTCCTCAGCTAGTCTGCCACTCCCTGTCACTGTTTGCAGGGGGAGGTGAGGCCTGACAACCTGGGTACTTGATAGGGGTGGGGGCGATTCACTCAGTTCCAGCCCTGTCCCTGACTGATGTTGCTGATAGAACAGAACAAGTTCTCAGAATTTGTTTCTGTCACAGCTATTTTCCCCTGATCAGACATTGGTCTGCAAATAGGTCTGACTCAGTCTATGAGTTCCTGGCCTTTGTCTCAGCTTTCATCCCATGAGGGCCAGGTGTGTCTGAAGCTAAGTAAAGCAGCCTCCACCCTGGGAGTTGGCTGACTCTAGGCATATTCTAATCCCCGTACTCCATCCTGCTAGTACCGCCTCAGGCATATCCTTCACACACCTTTGTTGCCAGTCTGCTCTGCCAGTGGCTGCCACCAGAGAAGCTGCCTGGCTTCCCCTGGCTGCCCAGAGAGACTGGGAGTGTTTCTGCACCATGCCTCTGGGAATGCTCGGCCTCCTCTTGGCTCATTTTCCTCTCACCACTCCCAAGCCGGAAAATCAGCACAGATCAGCAACAGTCTGTGCCCTGTCCACAACCCTCAAGAAAATGTCCAGGAATCTGGACTCCGTGGGGACAGGCCTCCAGACCTTGGGGTGAGAGTGGAGGGGAGTGCCGGGAGTTCAAACTTGCAGGTAGAGAATATATACAGTTTCATACAGTTTTATGCCTGGCAGGAGAGTGCCATGGCACCCTAGTGAGACAGGCCTCCAGAACTCAGGGTGAAAGTGGAGGGGAGTGCCAAGAGTTCAAGCTTGCAAGTAGAGACTATGTATTTTTTTATGCCTGGCGGGAGAGTGCAGTGGCACCCTAGTCGGGGAAGGAGGTCTGGTTTTTAGAGAGTCTCTCCAATGGGGTAGAGTGGGAGGACATATGAACTCTGCTCCCTTGTTTGTATGGAGGTATGGAGTATACTGCGAGCCACTCTCATGGGGGAGGGACCTCCCGTCCATTGGTGATGTGCTCTGCACCTTTTTGTTTGTGTCCTTTGGGTTGCAGGTCGCCCCAGCAGGGTTGATGTGCGTTCTTTGACCTTCTCTTTTGGCTCAGATCCAAACCATTGGCTTTCTTGCTAAATTGCTGTCCTTTAACTCTCCTTCTGGATGGGAGCCTCTGCAGAAAGCTGGCTAAAGACCACCATCTTGGCTCTTCCGATCTTAAATTTATTTTAAGGAAGGCTAGACGTAATCTTTCCTTGTATACAGGAAGAATAAATGAGTTTCCTGAGCTTTTTAAACTATCTTTGCTGTATCCTTTAATAGAATGAGCCTACTAATTTCCTACTATTTCTCTGTTATCCAATTTCCCATTATTTTGATGTCTATTTAGTTAATCTTTTTTTTTTAAATCTTTATCTCTTTCCTTCCCAATTTTCTTTTTTACTTAGCACCCTGATCCTGGATTCTGGTGTCATTGCTGAGACTGCTAAGATACCCATTTTACCTCCTTTTTCCATAGAAGAGCACAGAGTCTTAGAATAGAGCCTCCAGTTCAGACAGTGTGCTGGAATTAAACAGTTTCATAATTTGCTAGCAAGTTACATGATTCTTCTGATTCTCCATTTCCTCATCTGCAGCTTTCCTTGGAAAAACCAGAAAAATTCTTAGAAATATAGAAGGTGCTCAGTATATTTTTAGTCTTTTATTCTTTTTCCTATCATCACTGTTTGTTAGAAAAATTATCCTAGCTGTTAATCCCCTGGCCTATTAAAAATAAAAAATAATAAAGCCTATCTTAAATTCCAAAGCCTAAGCTGCATACAGACATTATTTTCCTCTTTAATTTTCACCTTCCATTATATGAAAGCATTTCTACTTCTCTATAATTTCCTACTTACTCTACTCAAGTAACCATACTCTAAAAATATTTTTGATACATCTATATCCAAGGTTGTTTATATGATTTGTTGGCCAAGTTAGTTAGCATTTTTTCTGCCTGAATGTGCAATATTTCACAGCCCATTACCATCTCTTCTAGTGAAAAGAGATATTTTCTGCAGCTTTGATGAAGCCATTATCAGAATAACAAGCAACTATTGGTTGAAGCAAGATTTGCAAATTGTATCTAAACAGACGAAATTTTCTACTTATGACCACTAAAGATTGTAAAAGATACCTAATAGTGAGCCACTGCAAGTTCGTATTTCTAAGACGATAATCACATCTGAAAGTCAAGATGCTTTATATTGAATTGTGTGAGTTTCAACCAATAATTCAACTAGTAACTCATCTCTCTCTGTGTTTAGTTTCATCTATTAAATATTCAGGTTGTTTACTGGGTCTCTTCCTTACCTAAAATTGATGTTTAATATGACTTAGGATGGGCTTTTTGTATTTCATAAGTATCTCCCCAATTAGAGAAAGAAATTTTCTCTTACAAATCATACATACCCCTATAGTGCATCCTACCCAAATTTATGCCCATCTAAAGTCTCAGAATGTGATTGTATTTGGAAATAGGGTCTCTTGATGTGAATGAATTAAGATGAGGTCATAGAGGATTAGGATTGCCTAAATGTAATGATTCAACCCCTTATAAGAAGAGGAGAGGACTCACAGGTAAACAAATTGAAGAAGGCTGTGTGAAGATGAAGGCAAAGACTGGAGTGACACCAGTATAAGCTGTAAACTCCAAGGATTACCAGGAGCCAACAAAGGCTGGGAAGAAACTGGGAAGGATTTTTCTGTGGATTTCCAGAGAAAGCATGACACTGCTGACATCTGATTTCAGATGTCTATTCTCCAAAACAATGAGAGAATAAATCGCTGTTGCTTTAAGCCACTAGTTTATGGTACTTCGTTATGACCATCTTGAAAACGAATACAACCTCTTTCAATCATGTTTTAACTGTTAAATAATCACTTGTTAAACTTGGTCATCTTCGTTAAAACTGTAATTTCTTCAAGAAATGGTTTGTTCAGTAGTATCTCCCTTGGTTAAAACCTAATTCTGGCGAGCAAGTGCCAATTAATACTGACTGGATTAAATAAAAGAATAAATAATTCACTCTACCCTAGTTCCATGGTGCTGTGGCAGCTGAAGTTTTTTAATATAACAAGAAAAAAATCCTATTAATATTCTCAATTAGCAGTTGTCAAATTTCGTCCTTCCTAATAATTTCCCCAAGTCTTCTTTGGGCGTAAGACAGGAGAGTAGGTTTGTTGGGCTTCATATTTTCTTGAATATGGATGCTTGCATTGCTCTTTGAGCATCTTCTTCTCTTGCTGTGTCTGCAATGGGGTAAGTACTTATGAAATTTCTACACGTCACATATGAGAAAGCACCTAGGAAGTGATACTTTAGGAAGGGGAAGGACAGTGGCAGCAGGGAGAAATTCCTGCTTACATGTGTTTTGAGTTTTTCAAGGTTTTGCTTGTCTCTGAAGACAAAGATTGTCCCATCTCTATATAAATGGTAATGCTGAAGAAGAAATCAGCCAATATAGAAGTTCTATAATTACGTCATTACCACTGCAGCCACAGAAAGAAATAGGAAATAAATTCCTGGTACTATATTATATGAGAAAGGTGCCTGGGACATTTTATAAACCAATAACTATTTATTGAAAGAATAGACAAAATGTCTCCTCCTAACCACCTTGCTGCAGATAGCTCATTGACCAAATTCTGCTTCCTGTGCATTTTATTATGTAATTAAATCAGCAATTTGCAACTTGTAGAAGTGATGCCCAAGAGCTGCACTACCAGAGAGGTAATTACAACACTCCCTGCTCCTCCTCTAGCAATTATTTTTTCTTTCTGCAGGCAGTTCTTTCTTTCCTTTCTTTCCTCTTTCTTTCTTCCTTCCTTCCAGGTTAATTTGAGGGTATAAAGAGTTAGGTTGCAATGTTTGCATTTGTTAGTTAAAGCCCCTGCTGTAGTCATGTCCCGCCCCCAGGAGATGTCCCCTGTGTCCCACATTTTGTTCTTTAATTTCAGGTTATTGTGGGGGTACAAACAACCAGATTACAACTTTTGAATTTGTTAGATAGAGTCCATCTTGCAGATGTGTCCTACACCCAAAAGGTGTGCCATAGACCCCTACATTGTGCCCTTTAAGTAGGAACACATCAATTCACCCCCCTCCTCTTCCCCTCCCGCAATCCTCCTCTCCCCAGCATTAATAGAATTAAGATTTTTCTCCTATGTGAGTATTAGATTATTTACTGGCTTCATAATAAAATTGAGCACATAGGATATTTGCTTTTTCATCTTGTGATTCTTTACTAAGAAGAATATGTTTCAGCTCCATCCAGGTTAATACAAAAGAATAAAATCACTATCTTTTTATGGCTGAATAGTATTCCATGTATACATATACCACAGCTTGTTAATCCCTTCCTGAGTCATATATCCTCACATTGTGCCCATTAAGTGGAAGAAAACCCTCTTTCTTTCCCTCCATCCCTCTCCTTCTCACTCCTTCTCCCTCCCACATCTTGAGTTGAATGGCATTTTTCACTTGTGCAGGCATGCATTAGATCATGTACTGGTTTCATGTTGGTATTGAGTACACTGGATATTTGTTTTTCCATTCTTGTGATACTTTACCAAGAAGAATATGTTTCAAAACCTTAATGTTAATACAAAAAATGAAAATACACTGGAGCTGGTGGGCTCAAACCCAGCCTGGGCCTGCCAAACAACCTGACAACTATAACCAAAAAATAGACAGGCGTTTGGGTGGGCACCTATAGTGCTAGCTACTAGGGAGGCTGAGGCAAGAGAATTGCTTAAGCCTAAGAGTTGGAGGTTGCTGTGAGTTGTGACACCACAGCACTCTACCAAGGGCAACATAGTGAGAGTCTGTCTCAAAAACAAAGAAACAAACAAAAAACTAAAACAAAATAAAATAAAAAGGATGATGAGAATTTTTTCATATGTGTGTTAGCTATTCTCTGTCTTTTTCAGCAATTTGGACCATTAACACTCCAGGTGGGAGTTTCTCTTTCTTACTGATTCTAATGTTTACTGAATCTTGACCCCTCCTTGCTCAGAGTGTGCTCTGTAACAAAGCTTCAACCAGAGAAACCTTTTGAGAATAGCTGATTCAAGGACTAGGATCACTTATTAAGAATGTGATAAATCTAAACATTAATTAGGTATAGAAAAGTACAATTTTAAGAAGTGGTCTATATTCAGGGATCATTGTAAAGAAAGAAAAGAAAGAAAAAGGTATGAATAATTAAATAGAATCTCAATTTCTTTCTCCCTCCCTCTATCTCTCTCCTTCACTCTCTCTTTCTCTCTTTTTTATAACCTTCATCTATGACCCTCAACCTTAAATATTTGCATGAAAGTGTTGCCTGAAGGCAATAATCTCTTCTTTCCTCTATTTATGATTAAATGATTTAAAAATACAAACAGTTGGAAGGATTAAGACTGTTGTGATGTAGTTTCAAATTAAAGCCCAAATATTGACTTTGGCTCTTTCCTGTTTGGGTTCTCCATTATCATCATCTGAGCTAAGACAAAAAGACGTTTTCACTCCCAGCATATGTCAAAATGACTGTACACCCAGGCTACTGAAGGAAACCCTGGTTGGGATTCTTCCAGACCTGGAGAGCAGGTTAAGCTTGCTAAAGAAGAAGCCAAGGAGCAAGAAAACTCAAAGCCAAGGGCAGTCAGTAGGCTCCCTTCAACAAGGAGCTGCTTTCCAGCATGGAGGCTCTCATCTTTTCTGGCTCACATCTATCCATGCCCACCACTCATTTGTTATGAGTTGGAGCAAGTTTCATAAACTCTCATCTTTTCTGGCTCACATCTATCCATGCCCACCACTCATTTGTTATGAGTTGGAGCAAGTTTTCTCAAATATGTGATAGCAAAACCGGGGTGCTTTCTTCATTAGGCTGTTAAGAGAAAAAAATGGGTGGCTCTATGCAAAGTGTTCAGTACAGTGCCTGACTGTGATCACTGAGTGGTAGCTATTACTGCCGAGACAGAAGCATTGTGTGATTTCACCTTAAACCATAAAACATTCGCAACATATAAATAATTTCCCTTTTTCAAGTCAGTGGCCACCTTCTGATAATTTGACATTCCTAGAGGATACAGCATCCATGGGGGTAGAAAATGTTTTAGATGCCCATGTACATCTGTTGCTCTTGAGAATTTTATCATACTTATCCCTTTAAAGATCATCTCCCAAGCACTCTAAATTTTTTTTACCTAATTTTATATAGTATTAAAATTGTGTGAATTCACATTATTTTAGTTATAAAATAGAGGATAGCATGAATAATATAATAAATTGGCTTAAAGTCACTTAGCTGTAGGTGGTAGAAACTTTGTTCAGCCCCAGAATTCTTCCTTTTCCCCTTTACAGAGGTTGGTTTTTTCTGTGTTAACAAAAGGCAGTCTACAGAGGTGTTGGCTAAGTCAGGGACTTCTATTTTACTATTAGGCTGATAGCACATCAAGCTGAGACCATAAATCTAGCTAAATTAATCCCTTGTGTTTTAGTTAAGATGAAAGATTCCTCATGAAAAGCAAATCTAGGCTGCATCTTCCTTGAGGAATGGGAAGTAAATCCATATAAAAATGTTTGCTTTGAAGAATCTTTAGAAGGCAGCTTCTTCTTTCGTCTGTTTGGTTTGGTTTGGTTTAGTGTAATAGTGGTTCAAAAATGTTAGTATGCACCAGAATCATTTGGAGGGTTGTGGTATAATAGCCATTAGTAGGCCTACTACTCTCTAAGTTCCTGATTCAGGAAATCTGGGTTAGGGCCTAAGGCTTTGCATTTCTAACAGATTTTCTGGTAATGATAATACTCCTAGTTTTAGCACCAGGCTTTGACACTGGATTTAAGTCAATGAAGTCAGTGCTCTTGAATTGTTCATGTGTAAACTCAGTAAGGATTGGCTGGTCTGTATTCATTTTTAACTAAAAAGCCTTTTCTTTTCATTTACTACTTCCTGATTTATCCATTAACCAAAAAGTCCTGGTGTAAATAGAACAGAGCTTGAGTTACCTAAGGCAGCATTTAAGTTATGCATCTAGCCGTCATTAATTTTGGGGAGTATAGTCATACAAATTTATATGCTTTTGGTATTTCATATTATATAATTACTAATTCAATATATGTGAAATTTTGCTATCTTTAAGAGGGCATTTTTTATAAGATGCCGTATTATTGCAGCACGTCTGGCCAAACTTAAAAGTATAGAAGACAGAAATTTCATGCAGCTGTTGTTGCAATTTATTTATTTTACTATTTGATGGAGCTCATTTTAAAGGTTATTCTCGATTGCTAATATGAAAGAAAGTACCAGAGCAAGGAAAACATTCATATAAAAGAGTAAAATTTAGATTTTAATGGTTAAACATAGTGGAAACAGTTATCAGTAAAGTAGCCTAAATACCATTATTTTTATGGCATTTTGCTTACATGCAGAATTTAGCACTCACTTACACTTTACTATTTCATCCCTCCCCACAAGCAACCACAAAGTGTTCCCAGAAAATGTGGAGTAAAAAATATATAAATGAGTTCAGATAACTCATAACAATAATAATGACAGCAGTGGCCATATATGAGCTTACCTTAGGCCAGACACCCTATTCAATGTACCTCATAATCAATATCTCATTTAATCTTCATAAAATTTCTATAAGCAGAATTTCTCAACATCAGCATAATTGATATGTAGGCTGAATGATTCTTTGTTGTAAGGACTGTCCTGCACAACCCCCAACCTCCAGATCTCAGTAGTACCCTCATAGCTGTAACAACAAAAATAAACTCCATTTGAGAACCACTGATACAAACTATATAGTATTTCCTAGATGTGGTATTGGAAATTTATTTTGTCCAAGTTTCCACAGCTCATTAGTATCAGAACCTGGTTCAGATTTGTCCCTTCATAATAAATTTACTAATAGTGGAAGCCACAATCTTCTGTACCCCAGAATAGGTTGTAATTAACACCTTGTAAATCAATCCTCTCTAAATGAGTTTTGCCATATTTAAACTTTAAATTGCAGAGTCTATGTTTTGTCTCAGTTTTTATTGGATAAATTGTAAGTCCATGAGCATAACTCAGGATCTGTTCTTTTGTCATGAAAATGAATATCTTTGGCTGTGGCTTAATATCACTCCTACTGAAAAGAAGCCTTATAACTGTCATAGCTCTCTGGGTCCACAGTCTCTGGTCACCAACTAGCTTAGTTTGGATTTATGTCTTGAATTTTTAATTGTTCTGTTGTCTCCTTCTTTTGCATGATCTTAGAATTTTGTTCACAGCCTTTTTTTAAAAAACAAAGTCCAAATCTGTGTTTCCTCAAATGATTTATCAGACACATAATACGAACACAACTTTAATCAAAATTGGAATATATTTTGTATTTTATGATTGATTGATAGATAGATAGATAAATGTAGATGATTAGACACAGAGAGAAAGATAAAAGTCCACTGTATAAATCATGGAATATATATCACTTCTTTTTGTTAATTTCAGGTTAATGTGAGGGTACAATTTTTGAGTTTGTTAGGTAAAGTCCCTCTTGTAGTTGATCCCACACCCAAGAGATGTGCCCATTAAGTGGGAGCACATCAATACTGCTCCTCCTCGCTCTTTCCCTCCCTCCTTCCCCTATCCCCAGTTAGAACTACACTAAGTCTTTCTCCTATGTGGATGTGTATTAGATTGTCTATAGGCTTCATAATAAAATTGAGCCCGTTGGATATTTGCTTTTCCTTTCCTGTGACACTTTACTAAGAAAAATGTGTTTCAACTCCATCCAGCTTAACAGAAAAGATGTAAAGTCATCATCTTTTTATGGCTGAATTGTATTCCATGGTATACACATACCACAGCTTGTTAATCCATTCCTGGGTTGGTGGGCATTAAGGTTGTTTACAACTTTTGGCAATTGTACATTGAGCTACTATAAACAATATAATGCAAACGTCTTTATGATAAAATTATTTTTATCATGAAATTTAAGTTTTTGTGTGAGTAGTACTATTATACCTATCTTGAGTGCCTCGTTTGTACTGCATCACATCATACTTTTGTTTAATTCTTAATAAACTGTTCACTTGTTAAAAAAAAATTATTTTTTTCTTCTGGGTAGATGCATAGTAATGAAATGATGGAATCAAATGGGAGGTCTGTTTTGAGTTTTTTTGAGGATTCTCCATACTTCTTTCCAAAGAGGTCGTGTTAGTTTGTAGTCCTACCAACAGTTTAGAAGTATTCCCCTCTCTCCACATCCATGCAGGGATCTGCAACTCTGGGACTTTGTGATATGAGCTATTCTCACTGGGGTTAGTTGATATCTCAGGGTGATTTTGATCTGCATTTCTCTAGAGATGATAAGCATGTTTTCATAAGTTTATTAGCCTTTCTCTGTCTTCCTCAGAGAAGGTTCTATTCATGTCTCTTGCCCAGTGATAGACATGATTGTTAGCTCTTTCTTTTGTTGATTAATTTGAGTTCTCCATAAATTGTAGTTATTAAGCCTTTCCAGATTCATAACATAAAAATATCTTTTCCCATTCTGAAAGTGATCTATTTGCTTAAATTGTATCCTTAGCTGTGCAGAGCTTTTCAGTTTAATTAAGTTCCATTTGTTTATTTTTCTTGTTCAATTGTTATTAAAGTCTTCTTCATAAAATCTTTCTCCAGGCCGACACCTTCAAGTGTTTTTCCCACACTTTCTTCTAGAATATTTATTGTTTCATGTCTTAGATTTAAATCTTTTATCCATCTAGAGTCAATTTTTGTATTTGGCAAAAGGTACAGCTCTACTTTGGGTCTTTTACGTGTGGTTATCCAGATCTCTCAGCACCATTTATTGAACAGGAATTCTTTTCCCCAGTGTATGCTTTTCTTTGGTTTAGCAAAGATCAGATGTCTATAAGAGATTGGTTTTATCTCTTCATCTTCTATTTTGTTCCACATGTCTGTGTCTCTATTTTTGTGCCAGTACCTTACTGTGGACTTGTAATATAACCTAAAGTCTGGCAGAGTGATACCTCTGGCTTTGCTTTAATTAGTAAAAATTGACTTGTCTCTATGGGGGTTTTTCTGGTTCCAGACAAAACAAAGAACTATCCTTTCAAGTTCTTCAAAGTATGATGATAGTATTTTAGTGGGTATTGCTTTGACTCTGTAGATTGCTTTGGGTAGAATTTCTACCCAAGAGCATGGTTATGTCCTTCCATTTGTTAATGTCTTCAGCTATTTCTTTTCTTAGGGTTTCATAATTCTCATTGTAGAGGCCCTTCACCTCCTTTTGTTAGGTATATTCCTAGGTATTTCATTTTCTTGAAGCTGCTGTGAAGGGAATTGTGTCCTTGACTGACTTCTCAATTTGGCTGTTATTGGCACATTCAAAGGCTAATGATTTGTGGACACTGATTTTATACCCTGAGATGTTATTGTATTTCGAAGAGTCAGTAAGAAACTCAAGTTCTAGTCCTCACTAAAAAGAGTTAATGATTGTGTCAACTCATTTGGGAAAGAAGATTATTTGCTAATATGGCAATTAAGAGTAGGCAGAGATGGATAATTTAGGGTTATTAACTCCAGAGGATAGATTGAAGAGATACAAAGTTGCAAATTATTTGCATTAATATAATTGTAGGCAGGAGAAAGTAAAGATCCATAATTTATATTGAGATTATGATGTAAAAGGTATGGATATGCCCTCTTAGCACCACACAAACACATGCACACACACATAAAAATAACATTTGACTTACTAATATAGATTTTATAAAATAGGTTCCATTAAATTTTCTAGGATTGAGTAAATGCCATTAGGTCCACTGTTTATGGACAACCTTATATACCTAAGATATACTTTCAAAGGGTTAGGATCAACATGAACAAAACTAAAAAACCTCCTTGAGGGATATAAAATAAATTTGTCAACAAACAAAAAGATGGATTAAGTTTGTAGGTGGAAAAAAATATAAGAACAATTATCAATGCTTTAAAATTAATATGTGAGTAATATTCAATTTCAATCGGAATCCACACTAGGAATTTTTAGAATCATAAAAAATTTATCTTAAAATTTTTATGTCAAGATAAGTTTTATAGATTGCATACACACAATAAGTAGTAAAAATATATTCATAGAAACAATATAAAACTTTTACAATTTTATATAGTTCTACAAAAATATTTGTGTCTAATAATTCTTTTATCTGCATGACATGAATAAATAAATCCTTATAATAAAGGATAAATCTAGAAATTGATCTCAGTATATAGTAGAATGTTTTATACCCCACAGAGTTTGTATTTAATTTCACAGAGAAAGGATTGGTGATTAATAAACATTCCTGGCACAGTCAGCTATCCATTCGTATCTTACGTCATGTACAAAAACCAAATTTCAGATGCATTAAAGACTTATTTGTAAAAAAGTAAAATAGAAACATTTTTGGCAAACATCTAGGAGATTTTATGTCCATCTAGAGGCAAGTCTGACCTTAACTAAGACTGAAAACCCAGAAGCTACAAAAGATAAGGCATATAAATCTGTAGCAAAAGATAACACAGACAAAATCAAAAAAGATATAATAGGTTTTGGAAAAAATATGTGCTGTGCACTGGAAAATACAGAGGGTTTTTTCTACGTGCAGAATACACATAGGACACTGACAATTTGTCAAAATAGGAATAGAAGCTCAATAGAAAAAATGAGGATAAAGAAGCAACTCACAGAGACTATCTTCAAATAATCAAGTATATGAAAATGATACTCTAAATGACTACTAGTCAGACGAATACAAATTAAAGTGACAAAAAAATACCATATACACTCACCAGTCAGTGAACAGTTTGAAAGGGTGATGATTTCACCATCAAATGTAAAATCTAAAGTATTAGAGACATTTAAAAGTGAATGTCGATTTTTTCAAGTGTTTCCTCCGCATTCTCTCCAAGAATTTTTTATAGTTTCGTGTCTTAAGTTTAAGTCCTTTAACCAGTGAGAGCGAATTTTTGTTAGAGGAGAAAGGTGTCGGTCCAGTTTCAGTCTTCTACAAGTCGCCAGTCGATTCACCCAGCACCATTTGTTAAACAGGGAATCTTTCCCCCAATTTATATTTCTGATAGGCTTATCAAAGATAAAATGATGATTAGTAGGATGTTATCACTCAAATTTGTACAAATAATCAACACATTGAATCTCACAAAGACATAAATATATTCATGATCTACGTATATATGACTTAATAAAAAAAAAGAATGAATGTCTATTAAAATTTAAAATAAATTTACCTTTTGCCACAGAAACTCCTCTGCTTGTGAGCAGCACCATAAAATAAACCAAAAGTAAGAAATAAGTACAGAATATCTATCACAGTATACTCACTGGAGTCAAACAATGCCGTGAAACAGAAGGTGTTTCAATAGAGGAATGATTAAAAATATGGTAAATTTATAGCACAGGCTACTTTTCATTCATTAAAAATGAATTAAAATTCTACCAATGAACAATTCTTTTAGCATGATTTTTATGATTTATTGTTTTGTGAGAAAAGAAAGAGCAAAGTGGGCAGTCATCAAACCTTTTGGGTAAAATAAATGTCTTTGCATGTAAGTACAAATATGTTTGTTTGCCTACCATTACATGAAAACAGAAAATAACATAGAGAAAGGCACATTCAATTTTGAAAATTCAGTTTGATAAGGTAGAAGGAAACTTAGGAAAGTGGGAGTGATGGAGTTATGCATTAATGTAAGAGGGAAATTTAAAAATACAATAAAAGTCCCTTCTATGCCTATTTTCTTTAGTGTTCTGATCATGAAAGGATGCTGGATATTGTCAAAAGCTTTTTCTGCATCTATTGAGAGAATCATATGGTCTTTATTTTTTAGTTCGTTTATGTGATATATTTATAGATTTATAGATATTGAACCAACCTTGAGACCCTAGGATAAAACCTACTTGGTCATTGTGTATAATTCCTTTGATGTATTGCTGGATTCTGCTTGCTAGGATCTTATTAAATATTTTTGCATGTATGTTCATTAAAGATATTGGTTTATAGTTTTCTTTTCTTGTTGGGTCTTTTCCTGGTTTAGGGATCAGGGTGATATTTGCTTCATAGAATGTGTTGGGAAGTATTCCTTCTTTTTCCAGAGAACACTTCTACACGGCAGGTGGGAGTGCAAGCTAATATTTCCATTTTGGAAAGAAATATGGAGAATACTCAGGGATCTAAAAGTAGACCTGCATTTTGATCCTGCAATTCCTCTACTAGGTGTATATCCAAAACACCAAAAATCACTTTATAATAAACATATTTGCACCAGATTGTTCACTGTAGCTCAATTCATAATAGCCAGGTAATGGAAGAAGCCCAAATGCCCATCGACCCATGAATGGATTAATAAATTGTGGTATGTGTATACCATGGAATATTATGCAGCCTTAAAAAAGATGGAGACTTTACCTCTTTTACATTTACATGGATGGAGTTGGAACATATCCTTCTTAGTAAAGTATCTCAAGAATAGAAGAAAAAATATCCCATGCACTCAGAACTATTATGAAACCAATTTACAATCACTCACACTTTCATATGAAGAATAGATCACTACTCTGGCCCAAGATTAAGGAGGGAGGAGGGGGGATAGGGAGGGAGGAGGGAGGTCAGATCGAGGGAGGATGAATGGTGGGATCACACCAATGGTGCATAATACAAGGGTACATGTTGGATCTATTAGTATAGAGTAAAAATGTCTTAACACAATAACTAAGTAAATGAGATGAGGTATATATTAACCAGTGTGATGTAAGCATTCCTGATTCTATATGAAATCAGCACACTGTACCCCATAAATGCATTAATGTATACATGATCTATGTGTTTATGATTTAATAAAAAAATAAAAATACAATAAAGATACATGCTTCATTCACATTTAAATTAATTATTTTAAACAGGATTAAAGTCAAAATGCATTCAGATCATTTGAGCTCCCTCTAATTTAATTTATAGGTATTTTTAGACTTTTATCAGAAACTGTTTCTTAAGATTTAAAAAAGATATGTGCAATACATGTTTCCTTACAGGTAAGCAAAACAAAATACACTCTAGTTTTCCTATTTTGAAGCTATATCAACTGGCTGTTTTCTGCCCATTACCTAGAGGTCTGTTCACAGAATTGTCTCCTCTCTCTGGTCTAGTTTGGTCACCACCTCCAAGGAACTGTGCCATGTGGTGCATGGCTTTGGCTGCTTGAACATTGCTGTCCTCTGGAGCAAGGTATGTACCAGACACAGCCCAGTTCCCCACCAGAACACTTGACAAAAATTGCGTCTGACCATGGGAAGTTCCACAATTTGCAAACCTGACCTTTACCAACACATCCTCAGTGAATGTTCTGCTTGGTGTTGTGAAAGACACAAGAATGTATGAGACGGATCTTTCCCAAAAGAAGCTTAAGGTTTCATGGAGAAGGTGAGCCTTCACATTTATCAAAATTAAATAGATGTGTTTTCGTCTTTGATTGTATATGCTAATTGGTTGAATTAATTGTAGGTTGAAGGAATTAAGGAGAAAATTTACTCAAAAGAGCCCGTATCATTGGGTAAAGGGGAAGATGAAAATCCGAAAATGAAGTACATTAAGTGCTAGTGTTTAATTCATTTCTGGTGTTTAGGCCTGCCTCAGTCCTATATAATTCAGTTGGAAAGAAGTCCTAAGTCTATGCCAGTAAAGTAACAAAAATTGATGTTTCTATTTAAAAGTCACAAAATGATATGCAATTTAGGCATCATGGCTGGAGGCATAGTTTACCTATAGCTAATTAAAAGGAAGCTTCTGCCTGAAGAAGAAGCCAATATACTGTCTCCAAACAACCAATTCTCTATCTGGACATATTTCTAAAATGAGCAACAAAGTTAGTTCTTTTTTTGCAAAGTACTGTTTTCCCTACGTCTTGTTGGGGGGTGGGAAGAAGGAAGATGAAACAAAAGTTGTAGTTCTCTTCAGATGTCCAGGTCAACCCTGGTTGCTAGAGAGGTTTCCAGAAGTCCAGGCCTTGGAGACTTATCAGGAAAAGGTTTGCCACTTTTCCAAAGAAGAGGCAATTCTTTGATCTCCAACTGACAAGGTAAGAAAGTTTAAAAAAAGAAGAGAGAGTAAGAACACATGACAATTCGGACAAAGACCTTGCAATGCTCTGCGCTTTTTTCCTGGTCCCTAAGTAACCTTAGTTAATTGTCACCTGTGTCACTATAGTGGCTTTGGTGTAGAAAGGATGCTTCTAAAAGTATTATCTATTGCTAAAATTTTTATTTCAAAGACATACAAACAAGTATATTTGTTGATTTCTTTGTTGTTCTTTGCTTATTTGTTTGTTCTGTCTTCCTACTGTCACTTATTCGAAGTTTTTCTTAGAGTAAATTGACCTTCAAGCTATTCATTGTCCTGAGGCAGCCACTTGAAATGCAATTCATTTTAGTCTTTCTGCCATTCTATATTTTGACCTGCTGTTGTCCAAGCCTGCCTTACAGATTGCTGCCACTGAATAAGCTACAGTGAATTTTTAGCCTCAAAAATTTTACCTTTAATCATGGCAGGAAAACAGAAAGAAGATCATAAAAATAACTAACATGGACAAATTGCAAAGACCCCAGAATCTTAACATATTCTTACAGTCATCACCCTTGTTTCACTGTTCCCAACTTCCCTTCATAGTGATAACTGAGATTCCCTTGCACTTAAAGTCTTTGCTTAATTCCTGAATCTGAAGCACAGCCAAACTCTTTTCACCACCCTGATCCTTATCCCATTCCCATCACGAGGCTCTTGTTGTGTAGTTCTCACTTTCAGATGGGCTCCTCTTCCTAAGCAGCTGGGTTCAAATCCAGTCTCCGGAGGATAGAGGTAGGAACCATCATCTCCTCTGCTTTCCAGGTTACCCCTCCTACATCCTAAGGTCAGTTTGCCCTAAGCAAGATATCTGCATTTCTGTGCACTTCCAGTCAGTATTTCATTTTCTACCATACTTCCAAATAGACCTTTGTGTTTGTGGTTGATAATATTCCTCTTTAATCGATTAAGAAAGGCTAAGTGCTGTCTAGTAACTTAAGAGAAAGTGACTTAATCTCTACTTTAGAATTTAAAACCTTAGAAGACCAGATTAATGGGCATGAAATCATTTAAGACAATGGACTTATTCACTCATTCTTTCATTCATTCATTTATTCATCTAGTTGGAGACAAGAAGGTACACAGAAGATTTTAAAAGGCTTTTAATATATTTAATAAAAATTAAGTTTTATAGATTTTCAAAAGAAAACAATGTGTGTAATAGCTTAGATAGTGAGAGACATATAGCTTCTCAGAGGAGCTGACAGATTAGTATTAAATCAGAAGCTGTCTTGTTAGTTATATTACCAACTAAAATACAGAGGGGTCAGAGAGGAAATAAAGGTAAGGAATTTTGATATGAACATCTCAGATTTCTTTTTAAAGTAACCTCATTATAATTTACTAAGGTGCTCTTCTGAGTCCATGACATTATCCTAGAATTTTTTCTTATGTACACAGACATAATGAGGACTTCAAGCTTTAGAACTATTATTTTGACTACACTAGATTTTATAGCCTGCATTTCCATAACATGATAAAATCAGACACTTAAGCAAATGGGGCATTATCTTGATAATGGCAGTGACAAAGCAAGCTCGGTTGTCTTAGAGAAGGTTGCATAGGACTGTTTGAACCTAATGGTTTTAACAATATTCAGTAGAGAAAGAAAGTAATGACTTGAAGAATTAGTCAAAACCTATGTATGCGGCTGGGCCTGGTGGCTCAGGCCCTTAATGCCATCACATTGGGAATCCAAGACTTAGGTGGGAGCATCACTTGATCCCAGGGGTTTGATTGCCAGTGAGCTATGACCACAACACTGTGCTCCAGCCTGGGTGACAAGATCCTGTCTTGGAAACAAACAAGCCAATCAAAAAGAAAAACAAGAAAACCTCTTTACAGTGGCTTAAAACATGTCCACCAATTATTTGACTCTCTTCCCATTAAGAGGTAAGATCTTGTGTCTCACCTTACACCTGACAGGATTTGTCTCTATGCAAGTCCATAGAGAATGCAAAATTGATATTATGATATTTCCACAGCCGGGTAAGAAAAAACACAGTTTCTATCCAAGTTTCTGAATTGCTCCATGTTGGAAGCTATCATGTTAGAAATCCTGCTATCTTGAAGCTGCCACACTATGAGCAAAGGAAACTCAGGCCAAATGAAGATGTCACATGCAGCAGTATCAGTCAACAGCTCCAACCGAGGTCTCAGACCACAGCTGGCATCAGCCGCTGTGAGATTGTCTCTAGAAGCTTCCAGCTATGCCCAGCCAAGTCATCTTCCCCCATGGAGTTCTCGCAGACAACAACACAGCACAGAAAAGCCATTCTTCCTATGACTTGACCAAATTCTTGACCCAAAGATGCTATAAACGAAATACAGTGGTTATACTGAACCCTTCAGCTTTGGGATAGTTTGCTAAGCAGTGGTATTACCTAGAGCAATCCCTATCTTCCTACAGATGTTTTCCAACATGGGCTGGTAAAAATAAAGACCAATGGACTTTTGGAAAAATTGTTTTGAGTAAAAGTGCATAATAGTAATAATTCTTAGGAAGAAAAAGAAGGGAATGAAGGAAATCTGTGGGGTTTTTTCCCATTTAGCATCATGTACTCTCCTTTTCGATTTCTCCTTTCATTTGTGTTAGAATAGCTAGCTTTCTCTGTGTCTTTCTGCCTCTTGCTGTTTCTCTGCTGGCCTCTTTCTTCCCTTCTGTCTGCTGAATCTTCCATACACTTCAGCCACTTGGTGCCTCTCATCAAACCGTTGCTGTGCTTCACTTTACCTTTTCATTTTGTTATAGTTCCTTGGTAGGGTTTGTAGGTCATAAAGCAATTTAAGTAACAAAGGTTTGTTCTATCAAGTGAAAATCAAATGTAAAGAAATAGATCTAGTTGTCAGACCTAGAGCAGTTAATGTCTGTCTACTTCTAACGTTCCACTACTATAGATGAAAAAAAATGTCTTCCCACACTTCCTGGCTGAGTGTGGCGTCTCAGATGGAATGGGAGAAAACAGAGATTGCTGAAACTATTGGCGGAGGGAGTAATTTTTGTAACTTAGAAATAACTCTGTGAACAATGAAAAGCCTTTTTTTTATTACCCCCCCCAAAGGAATCTAAAATTTGTGTTTGTAATTTTTAGGAAATGCAAATGGCTATCTGGTGGCAGAAGTTGATACAGCGTGAGGTGGCGCCGACCCAGAAACAGGGCCATATTCTGCATTATGTGCAGCAGAAAGATTGCCTAGGATTCATGATGCTTTTAAAAACATGAAAGATTCTTCAATTTTCTTTAAGATCAGTAGGAAATAAGTGAATTTTTAGAAAAGGAAAGTACTACAATATGTATTATTAACATGATTATCTTTATACCAACTCAATTTTGATTATCTTATGGAAGAAGTGATTCATGATTAACTCGGTTCTGTATAAGTTCAAGTGGCATCTCCAGAGTCTGTGGGACAGGCCCTGGAGGGAATGGGACTGCCAGTGCCTGGCCATTAGAGTGGCAGCATCTATGCCCACCTGAGTGGAGAGCTTTGAATGTTGACCTTAGGTTCTGTGTATGGAGTCTCAGCACAGCACTAGGGATGCTTCAGACTACCAATTAGTGCAATTCCGTAACACGTTGGCTTTCTTCAGACCTGCCTAAATTAGAGTTAGGAGTTTGGAAGAATGAAAGGTACAAAAACATGGCTTTTCCTGAGTTGCTGTTTATCCTTCTCAGCAATCAATGCCAGAGCAGTGACTGGATCCTTGGGGGAGCAAGAGGCTCCCACAGCTTGTGAAAGGAATATTCTTGGGTGATATTTGGTAAAGGAAGTAGTAGTTCCTAACCTATTCCTTCCATGTCTTCTCAAAGTGATAGCTTCATTTGGTCAGGTTTTTTAACAGGATATTCAAGGAGTACTTTAAAATCTTTTCCAGTTATGTTCAGCTTCTCATTACCAAAGGGGAAACCAGTGAAGACTGCAAAATTAAAAATAAACTTATAAAATCAGTACAATTTGAAAATGTCAAATGGTAATATTGGCTATGCCTGTGCAAAAACTCAAACAGGGAAAACATAACAGTTTATCACATTATGCATCAATACTTCAAAAATTATAACCTTTAAAAGAATCACCTAAGGGACCCTACCTCCCATAGTTATTGGAAGGGGAAGAGTTACTGCAGCCTCCTTAAAGATATTTTCCTTTCCCAGTTCTCAATGATGGTCCATAGGGGGCAGTAGAGAAGGAAGGGGTCCAGGACGTCCATCTCATTCACCCGCACTTTCCCCAGGATCTAACACATTTCCTGCCATGCACTAGGAGCTCGGTAAATACCAGTTGAATAAAGAATGAGGGAATGAATAAATACAGGACTTATTCTAGTGTACTTATGGCTAATTCTGCTGGTTCTGCATAGCATCACACCTGTTTCCTGAAGAGAGCACCTCAGAAGAGCCCTGGAACCCTTTTACTCATTCCTGCCTCTTCCCTTTAGCCTCAGCTCCTTATTATCGACACTCCTTTATTTTTCCTTCTGTCCACTACCTATCTCCTGCTCCAATGCTTCCAATTTCTTATTCCAATTGCTCAGTTTACTTCTGCCATCCTAACTTCTTTTCAACTGATAATTCTTGGCCCATTTTCTCCTGCTGTCCTTCTTTCTAGGCAATCTTCAATGCACCAGCACAATAGGACCCAGTCAACAATTGCCTCTGCTTACACTTCATAATAAGCTCGGGGTTTAAATAGGTGTTTTCTACTGTGGTTCTTACCATCCTCAATATGCTGCCTCAAGGCGCTTCCTCCAAAAGACTCTTCGTTACTGGCTCTTCACTTAAAATTACAGCTCTTATTCAAACACAGTTTTAGAATCTAATGTGGAATGTCTATAATCTTATTTTACATTAAAGGAATGATTCTTGTTATCTCTCAATCTTGAAAAATCTCAGAAATTTACCCGTAGTGATATGAAATGCATTTTACTCTCTGCACTACATTTTGCATACTTTTTCATGGAGGAGGAAGGGGTTTAAAATCAAATAAAATTTTTATGAACTAATTCCTTACAGAGGAAAACTACATAACCACTTTTCTAATGTTATTTGGCAAATAGTGTCAATCAAAGCAGACCAATATTTATGGCATGTATCTTAGCAATATTTTACGTGTTTGCTTATATACTTCTGTTTTCTACGCCATTGCTAAAGCCACTCCAAAGCCTTCCAAAGTGCATACACGCACACGCGCGCACACACACACACACACACACACACAAATAACCAAACACAGAAATAACCAAGTAGAATCAAGTAGGGGAATCTGGAGAAGTAAAAGATTTAGTGGTATTTAAATCCCAGGCATTTTCACTTACCTGTATACATTCCAGTTACATTTATTTCTTTGTACTCTCAAAAACTAAAGCTCCAAAGTGAAATAGATGAAAATGATTCTTGGTAGGATTTGGCAGGTTTCTTATCTATTTTAGCTAATCACAAAGAAAAAGAACCAGCTTTTCTATTGAATCTTCAGAACATTGATGCAGATTGCCAGTTTAACATTTGAGAAACCCAGATGAACTTACATAACAGTTCTGATGCTCAACTCTACTCTGGACTAACGAACACAAAATCTCTTAGGGTGGAGCCAAGCGATGGCCTTGTAAACTTGTCCATGGTGAGCCTAATTTGTAACCAAAGTTAAGAACTACTGATACAGAAAATGCAATTGCTCCATTATTTTCTTCTCCTTACCTGGGGAAAGGCAGATTTAGATTATTTTTATATGATCTTTAAAGAACAAAATAAAAATATGCAAAGCAAAGAAACACCTCCGCAGGTTCGAATGAGTGAGATGCAAGATTTCCATTTTATAACTTGATGGGCTGTTGTCAGAAATCGATAGGTCTAGGTTAGAACCCACTTTGAGATCCATGGAATTTGCAGCAAGCTGTCATAGTTAGAAAATAAACAGAGAGTTTCTCCAGGCAACAACTATTCCAAACTCTCAACTGTATTCTGAATGTGCTGTTTCCTGAAGATAATGCTGTTTTTATTATTTGCTGCTTAATGTTAATTACTTTTGTACTTAAGAATTATTTACAATACATTTTGGAATCTGGTGAATACAATAGTGTCTTAGAGTATCAACATTTCTTCCAACTTGTGCTTCATTATTTATTACAAATATGAAAAAAGCTATGAAACAGACTCTGCAAAATGATTCACTTTTTATCTGTTGAAATGTTCCTTTTCGATGAACATGAGGAAATTAATTGAAAAATTTAGTGCAGCCATCAAGGGGATTCCAAAACCTATATATAGAATTTCAAGTCCTTGTAAATAGGTCAATGACATTTGCTGAGTATCCACAGATGCTTAGCATTATTATAGGAACCTAAAGTATATAGTTGAGATTAGACCTGATTCATGCCCTGAGAATTTTATGATCTTTAAAAGAAAAGAGATAGGTCAGTAGTCAATGAATATGAATACACACAAGGAAATATTCTGACAGAGAGTGATAAGGAAGGGATTGCACAGATCAAAGAATGAGCCATAGTTAATTGAGGGAAATTTCCCTTGAGAGGCTTTCCTTAAATGGGCTCTGAACTTCAATTTAAAGAGAGGGCTACGGTTGGAAAGACAGGAGTGTTCGGACTGTTCCTTGTATCTGTGATAAATTAAATGAAAGCCCTAAGAAGTGGATAAAATGGAGTGAAATGGCAAGGAAAAAAGAAAGAAAGCTCCTAGATTTCTTAAATGACTATGAAAAGGAACAGATTCTATCTTGCTCAGCAATTTTTCTTTAAAATGAACAATATAAGCCAGTTCTGTATGAAATGCTTTTGAACATTGATAGATGGAAACACACATCTCTCTTATGGTAAATGTGGTAAATGTTTTCCCCCTATTTTAAAAGATAGGCAGTCTTGGATATAAAATAGTCTTATTACACTTCTCTTATTATAAATATCATTATTCTTTGTTGGATTATTCTAAAATTAGATCCCTGTGGCAGTTAAATTTACCCATACTAAATATCCATGTCTTTGTTGTATTTTTCAGCTCCGTTGAAGATATTTGGGAACATCTGACTGACTTTTGTCAAGTAGGCTGTGAGTAGGATTAATGCAAGTAGATTTCTAGGCAAGGTATCTAAGAGTTAATGTGATACCTTAAGCTGACTCTCGCCCAGCTCATAACCAGGAAGCTGTTCCAGGCAAGATTCAAGTGGAATGAATCTCTGGGTCACCACTGGGAGCTTCCCCTAAGAGTCATCCTATCCATAGTAAATATAATTAGGTTATGTTACAAGATTTGAGTTTATTACCCCTGTTACCACAGCATAGCCTAGGCTCATTGCACTAATGCACATGCCAAGATTTTTGTGTGAGTAATTTCTTTTTAGAGAAGATGAATTTTGATGAAGAGGAAGCCAACAGGAGAGTCAGGAAAAGAAAAGTATTGTTACAATTCAAGATTCACATTCCAGCAACATAGCCTTTCATCCTTCATGTAAACGTATCTACACCTTGCTGAGTTAAATTTCTTTTCTCTTTTTTACACGGTTCAGCTAGAATGAAGTAAGAATTTTTCTGAGTTTCTGAAGAAGGTTTTATTAATTCATAATATTAAGTTTTGGAAACAGACTCAATGCATCTTACTTGTTTGTTGGCTGAATTTGTCTCAAGTCTTCTTCATTTGTATTAATTAATACAGTGTTTTTCAACCTTTTAATATCATGGCACACTTCAACCTATAGTTAAACTTTCATGGCTCATTTAAGTTATGTTGATCAAAAAAAGAGTAAAAAAAAGAATATACTTACTGTAATTTGAACTTCTCTTAAACATTTTGTTTTTAAATGTGGAAGAAAGCATGGCCCTTCTTAACTTCTATTCATCTCCTTAATTATAATAATTATAGATACAACATAGAGTCAGGCAAAATTTCACAGTGCTAGTTCTTACAACACAAAGCAACTTCTGACTGCATTATGAATTTTGGTCAATTTAAAGAATTTGGCCCATTAGATGGTCATTTTTCTGTTTTTGCAACATATCAACTTGCAATATCAAAATGCTTTAAAAACAAAAATATAACATTTGTATATTTGTATTTTGTTTTTAAGACCATCCTTATGGGCAACATGATACTTTCTTCTCTGTATGTGAATGCCATGAAGGCTATGTTAAACAGTTTGATGAAAATATTTCAGATTGTATGTGAAACCAGCACATTGTACCCCTTGATTGCACTAATGTACACAGCTATGATTTAATAATTAAAAAAAGAAAAGAAAAAATAAAACTCTGTAAACCAAAACAAATGTAAAATGGCCTGATAAGCAATGATTAAATTATTCTTATATTAATAGAGTTTATTAAAACTCATTACTAAATGAATTTTTCAAAATCAGCCACATGTGTACTTGTGCTATAATTTTGAAATACTATACATGTTGGGAATACAGTTGAGAACTAGAAAATAAGCAAAGTATATTTTCATAAGCTACCTGTTTTCTCAGATATACCATGAAGTGAATTCGACCAGAGATAAGGAGAAAGCTACAGGACTATGGATCCTGCAAAAACATAAAGCTGACTTTGGAGCCAGATATACCTGAATTCATATCTCTGGTTTACCACCTTCTAACTGGGTGAACGTGGTGAAGTCACTTAATCTCCATGAGTTTCAATTTCCACTTCTCTAAAATGAAAATAATCACATCTTGCAGGATGCCATTGCACTCTAAAACAGGTAGGGCCATCTTTTACCTACTTATTCTACAGGTGTTTCATAAGAACCTACTATATGTACCCCAACTGTGCTCATTCACAGATGAATAAGAGACAATTCTAGTCTCACATCTAGTATAGAATCACTATGGGAGATAACATGTCTGCTTACCGATATCCAGTTCCTTTCTCTTTCTTGGAACATTGGAAGATTGTACTGTCAAAATCCCTAGCCAAGCATCACCCAAGCATCACCTAGCCAATCTTGACTTCTATAGACATACAATCCAAAGACAACAAGAAGGAACGGTAGAGAAGGAAAAACTTAAGCAAATTAAAAAATGAAAGAATCCAAGCAATAGGGTGTCATTTAGTAAAAGGGAAAATATGCTGGTATATCTCAGTATGCATGACAGTATGGTGTATTTGATGACTGCCATAATGACCTTGAGTCATCAAGCATAGTTAAGAAATATCATAGACATATTAATAAGGTATTTAGTCAATTTTTAAGTGAATCGCAATTTAATAATTAATAAAATTAACAAAATATTGACCATTTATAATTGCATATTAATTTTAGGATATAAAAGTTTATATTTTAGTTATAGGTAATATTATTTTACGTATAATACTTAGTTCTCTCTTCATAGCATAGCATGCATTTATACATTTGACAACTGTAAAGGCAAATGTATTACAGGTAAGGCACTGGACTAGGCACTTTACAAAAAAAAAGGTAATGGAGAAATTACTGGATATTTAAGTACTTTTAACAAGTTTTCTCTCTGACTATACCATAATAGTCTTGGCATTTTTCTACCATAACTTATCAGCCCAATGTACTTGATATCTGGCAAATTAATGAAAATATCCTGATAAGGAAAGGGTCCCTGTTTTTCCTTCTCTTATCTGTATTTCAGATTCCTTTTAGATAATAAGAGATGACATTGAGATAACGTCATTGAGCCTTGAAAATCTGTAAATTCAGACTTGTCTGTAGCAAAGGAGATACTGTACATTTCCAGACACTCACAAACACACCTTTACTCCTTACTTTTTGGGAAAATGTATCTGGTCTAAATTTATAATGTCATTTCTTTCTTAGAAGTCAATGATATCTTGAATTGGAATATTCTGTCTAGAAAATTATATTATAACCACCAGCACCCCCCAAATAAGAAGATTTTAAAGGAATTGTTCTAGTGTGTCAAGATTCTGGGTATATCTTTGTCATCCGCAGGGTGACAGCCTGAGTATGTTTTTTAAACTTCTTATAATTACAAATAGTGCTGATGTTTCTGTTGAAATTTGCCACATGCTGATAGAAAAAAAATTGTAAATGAAAAATTGCGAGGAAAATGTGTACCTCCAGTTTATTTTCTTAACAAACTTTAAGTCAATATTGTAGGGGAAATAGATTAATAATTTTCTTCTTTTAAAGAAAAAGATTTCTCTTCAAGTCTCTCTCACTTTGAAAACCATGGCTCAGAAAAGTTCAGAGGCTTAAAAAGGGTATTTCTTTAAATATTCACTGAGGAAAACAGCTACATCAGAATCCTTTCCACTCTCCAAGGTCCCCCAAGTTGGCAAGTTTCTCTAGAAATAATCTCACTCTACTGTTACCTTTTGTAGATGACATGTCTTTAAAATTTCTGAAAGAGAAAAAACACATCACCAAAAGATTAGCTAACCATCATGCCCAGTCCTTAATTCCAAAGATATCATGATGTATTATGAGAAAACAGTCTGACTTTAAGTTACAGCAGGTTGCTTATTACATATTCTGTTCCTCTTAAGGCAATAAATAATTTTGTGTGCAAGGAAAAATGACAGAAATAAACGGCAACTTTCAGAGTACCAATGTCCTCAAACAGACTTCTTTATTTTTCTCTGCACTGGAAAATAACTTACACAATCATTTAACATGTGTCTGGTATAATAGCATGTCTATATCTGTATGGTAGCTGCTACATCTATATCATAGCTTGCATATGACTATTCGATCAATGTCCTCATTGTTAACTTTCAAAACTATGTCAAACTGTTCAAACAAATGAATGCTATCATTGTTTTTACTAAGATGGGCTTTTATTGAGCAGTTAAGAAATAATCTACAAACATTGGATTGAGAGTCTTGAGTAGAGAATCAATAAAGAAACTACAAAGTACTTGTTTTACCTTTTCAATCCAAGGCTATATTATTAAAATGTATGAGACAAAGACAATAGGAAAGTAAAGTGTGCAATGAACACATATACACACTCCCCAGTTTGGGATATCTACAAGTTGCATGTTCTCTTGTCTTATTTTCCCTTATTTCCAATTACATTTAAATTAGAGGACAATTATTCTGCTTCTGCTTTCATCCTCTTTTATTTGTCCCACTCAGGAGAAATCAAAAGTTACCAGATTAATTGCTACATTAGTGATTCTGTGATGCACATCTTCATTGGATAGTCTGATCTCTAAGGACGAAACTGCCTAGCATTTTCTATTCATATCTCTCAGTATTCTTATCCTCATTTTGTGACTGTAATAAAGACTGATTAGTTTTTCAGAACAGTTGGCTAGGTGGTAGTGCAGCATTTGTAGATTTGAGAACATTTTTCTACAACCCAGAACTTAGCAGAATTCCTAGTATATTTCGGATGCTTAATATGCTCTGGTTTAAAACATATGAAGGAATAGATAAAAGATTATTTAGCTACCTTATACAATGTTTCAGCTGAAGAGTCTGCTGTCATCCTGATGGATTTTCCCTATAGGTCAATTGGCAATTACTCCTGGCTGCTTATAGAATTTTCTTTTGCCTCTTGACTTTGGTTCATGACAATGTGTCTTGGAGCTGCTCTGTTTATGTGAAATGACCCCGGGTTCCATACCCTCTTAAAAGAGTGTTGTGGTATCTTTGGTGATCCTTGGGAAATTTTCATTTATGATATATTCCAGTAGGGCTTCCATTCCTTTGGGATATTTTTCTTCCCCTTCAGGGATACTTAGAATTCATATTTTGGAACACTTCATGACGTCTCACAATTCTTTGGGTGAATGTTCTGCTTTCTCCCTCTTCTTTTCTTCCTCTTTAACTGCCTGGGTTAGCTCAAGAGCTTTATCCTCTATCTCTGATATTCTTTCTTCTCCATGGTCTAATCTCTTATTTATGCTTTCTGCTGCATCTTTAAGTTCCCAGACTGATTTCTTCCATTTCTTATGCTCTACCATATCTTTTCTATTTTCTTCATGTTTTGATCCCTTATTTGGTTCTGTTTTTGGATTTCCTTTTGATTATTTTCCACTTTCTTGTCCATTTCCTTTAATTTTTTTTGACATCCCTATTTTAAATTCTCTTTTTGTCATTTCCTTTAATTTGTTATAGGTGGAAACCTCTGCGGTAGCTACCTCATGATCCCTTGAGGGGAGAGTGTTCTATTCTGGTTTTTCTGTGGCCATAATTTTTTCTGTTGGTTATTCTCCTGTGTGTTTTCTGTTTTCTTTCCTTTTCTCTCTTTTTATTAAATCATAGCTGTATAGATTAATGCAATCATGGGGTACAATATGCTTGTTTTATATACAATTTCAAATGTTTTCATCAAACTGGTTAACATAGCCTTCACAGCATTTTCTTAGTTATTGTGTTAAGACATTTATATTTTACATCTAGTAAATTTCACATGTACACTTGTAAGATGTACCCTAGGTGTGGTCCCACTAATGCTCTCCCTCTATCCATCCTCCCCCCTCCACTCTCCCCTCCCTCCTTTTTCACCTTCATCTTGTGCTATAATTGGGTTACAGCTTTCATATGAAACCTATAAATTGGTTTCATAGTAGGGTTGAGCACACTGGAAACTTTTTCTTCCATTCTTGAGGAACTTTGCTAAGAAGAATATGTTCCAGCTCCATCCATGTAAACATGAAAGAGGTAAAGTCTCCATCTTTCTTTAAGGCTGCATA
>CAUYRH010045576.1:0-47964 GCA_963574655.1 Perodicticus potto
TCAGGGAGGGTGAATTAGAGGGAGGAGTTTTGATCATGACTAGATCTCCAGGAGTGAAAAGTTCCTGTTTTAGTTAGTATGTCCCTCCCCAAACGGGGAGCAGGACTTTCAGGGATGATTAGGGAGGCATGAGAGAACAGCAGTCTTAATCTATTTCATTGTCTTCAGAGGATGACATATACCCCTAATTATATAGACGTTATGTTTCTATTTACCACGTAAGTCTCTTATGCTAGAGAGACATCAAGTCATGGGTAAGAATATGAACTCTTAAGTACTTGAGGTCAAATCCTGTCTGGGCTTGTTGTGTGAGTTGGGGGTAATTTAACTGCTGTGGTCTAAATGTGCCCCTGCAAAATTCTTATGTTGAAATCCAATTCATAATGTCTTTGATGTTAAGAGGTGGAGTTTTGGAGAGGTGGTGAGACTCTGCCCTCATGAGTGGGATTAGTAACTTCTTCTTTTTATAAAAGAAGTTGAGGGAACCCCTTTTGTCCTCTTACCACATGAGGCTGCAGCAAGAAGACACCTTCTATGAGACACAGACCCTGGGTACCAGTCACCAAATCTGCTGGCACCCAATCTTGTACTTCCGACAACTTGTCGTTCCACAACTGTGCGAAACATTTCTGCTGTCTATAAATCAGCCAGTGTGAAGTATTTTGTCGTAGAAGCCTGAATGGACTAAGGAAGACATTAAGCTCCATTTCTGAGTTTGTTTGTACAGTAAGGTTAAGAATAGTCCCGAACCTCGTGGCATTTTTGTTTTATCTGTTTAATATGCAGGGCTATGTTCTCCCAAGCATTAACTGAAAATTTCCCCAGGCCCTGCCTAACATTGTGTGATGTATCAATGGCCCACTTTTATTGCTGTGATAGGACAACAAAATGGGACTATTTCCGCCTTGGTTTTGACTAAGGCACCTTTATAATATGAACATATATTAGATACCAACCCATGCAGGAGGCAGATCATCCAAAGCAGGAAAGAACATGTTGAGAACAACTTCCATGACTCTTCAGCCCCATCAGCAGCAGCAGCCACAAGGAGAATTCAGAGGTACTGCGAGGGGAAATGAAGATACAGGAATATGGGGAATTATTTATCTGGAGAAAAGGATGCTTCGCCTCACATGCCAAAGGCACGTCTCAAAAGTTTATTTTGTTGACTAAGTGAATATCTGTGACTTTCTAAACCAGAGATGCAGGAACCAGGTAAGTTGATTGGGGCCAACTATTCAGAGAGTCAAAACTTAGAAAAAAGAAGGAAACTTTATAAAAGAGTCAGAAGACAAACACATAATAAAATGTTCTAGAAGCAAAGAAATATTCTTGCAATCTGACAGTAGAAAATCTGAAGGCAGTATGGAATCTGCGGGAAAGACCTTTTGCCTGAAAGAAATGGAGAATTAGGGTTTTGCTGGAAGCTCCTGCTTGAAAAAAAAAATTGGCACAGCCATATCACATAAGAAAGGTAGGGTGGGAAGTAACCTACTATAGGAAGTACTTCCTATCACCCAAAACTCAACAAATTGTCTTCCTCTCCTTCTGTTTCATGTACAGAATGTTGATTTTAATTGTACCCACCTCTGGAAGGTGATGTGAGGTTAAGATGAATTTGTCCATGAGTCTGCTTAGCAGGGTACCTGGCAGGTAGTAAACATTCAAAAATTCTTAGTTCAGTTATTTTAATTATTTGGTGGTTTATAAACATCTGGCAGAGAAGGAAGGGAATTATCTGCCTCACTGGAAGGAAAAAAAAAAAAAACTTCCATTCTATGTGAGAGGGTCACCTTATTCCCTAAGTTATTTCAGTGTTTAACTCAGTGGTCTTCAGGATGGATCTCTAACCTGACCCATGCACTGGTCTATGTCATTATTTATAATTCGAAAGTCCTTATTACTTTTGTTTTCTTTCCTGAATTCCTAATACATTTAAGTGCACCAGACATCTCATTAATGTGCCATCCTAGCCGGGTTTTACTTCCCTGCTGTACTGGAGAGGATGTTTGACAGGACCAAGGAGATGCCTCTTCAGTATCACACATGGCCAGTCCTCAAGGCCCATGAACCAAGATGGGTCCTGGAGACTTTGAGTTTGGCATAGGGTTTTCATTCCGTACAAAAACATTGTCCGTGATGTGGAGCTAATGCACTCAGAAATAACTAAAGATAATCCAGGCTCTCCATTTGGCCTTTGTGGATGTTTAACAATTCTATGTATATAAACTTTAGAAAGTCCATGAACCTGTGTGATGGAATGCCAAGTGAGATGTGTCCATGCACGTGTACCTCATTCTTAGGAGAGGATTAATTGCTTCCTTCATATTCTCAAATGGTTCAGAAGTATCTAGTCCAAGATAAAGTAAGGGAATTCACATGTAGGTTTCCTACCAGCAAAATAATCAAGCCTATAGTTGAAATATAGAATATTAGAGAAAGAAAAGAGCTTATAATCAATTCAGGTATCATTACAACTTCTCCCTCCTTACTCCTACCATTGCGTAGTTGAAAAACTGAGGACCTAGAAGCCACTTGTCCTTTGTCCAACTTACAGTTTACTTTTCATTTTACTTTGGATTTAGACTGGTCAAAGGCGTTTCTGCTTTTCCACAGAGATGCAATATAATATGAATTCATAAGAATCATGGTTTGTTTGCTTTCTTGTAATCTGAAACAGCTTTTATCAAAAACCTAATTCATACGGAGAAGCTAATCATGTACAGGAAAAAGCAGATCTTTGTGGAATTTTTTTTCCCTTTCCTTTAAGATATCAGGACTATAAAGTATTATTTTTTCCTTTTGTTTTCTCTCCTATTAAAAGCAAGAGTCAACCCAATTTTTTTTCCCCCTCATTCTTTGGTCTAGTCTCACGCATGGGACTAATTAGATGAGACAAATCACTGGAAGAACATTTATCTTTATCCAGGAGGTTGTTTTCAGAATTTTTTGATGTTGTCCTAGATTTCCAGTTTTTTAGTGGCTTTTTGTAATGACAGATGGGCTCAACTGCTTTTAATGCCTGGTGGGGCAAGGACGCATTGCATTCACTTATATGTGTGTATACATATGAGAAACATTAATTTTTAATTTACTCTGTTTACCTTGAGAAACTGCCAGTGAATGATTCAGATATTCCACAGAAAGGGACTTCTCTTTTGTAATATAGGACAGAGGACAGCTAAGCATGTGTTCCGTCTTCAAAGCAGAGGTTCAGAGTTGGGGGGAATAGTATTTATTTGTGCAGCTTACAAAAGGACTACTTTGACTATGTAAACACTCATATAATTTTATTAAGAGCTGCTACCAAATCTTTTCATCTAGTATGTGCTTAAAACTGGGCTTAGATGCAATGACGAAGAGCCAGGGCATGCTGTTCCCACATTCCTTTAATTCAGCAATCTGCCGTGTGTGTCTGTGCTTCAGAATCAAACCTCAGGGCCGTGATTTGCCTAGTGATGTTTAGTCCCAGGTATGACACGAACTTTGGGAATTCTAGCAATTTTCCTCCTTCTTTGTCTTGCATGTGGTCACTGCAGAAACGTTGGTGCTCAGGGCCCGCTGATTTCAAGGAGGAGCACAACCTCTCAGCTTCCTTGAGAGGATTGGGGATGGAAAGTGAAGCTTTCCTAAGGGCTTTCCAACAACTGCTCTGTACCTGATTCATGACTATCCAAAGACCCTCACAGGTTGACCCAGACTAAGCGGAGTCATTCCTGATATCTGAGCCCTTCATTGTGGTTGTAGCCATGCGGTGCCCCACGTCAAAACTGCCGGGTGGAATTGTGCTAACATGCATCCCACATTGAAGGGAACACCGCCTGTGTAGTTGCTGAAACAGATTATTGACAGAGGGCAGTCAGGTGACTCGCTCCAACAAGGCCAGTCTACTAGCCCAGGTTTAGGTAATATGAAAACTGTTGTTATTAGTGCAGGTATTGCTCTTAGAACAAATAGCTAAGATTGAGTGAGTATTTACTAGGAATGATGTTGTGACCTCTGCCTTCAGGACTAGTTTCTTAAACTGGATTCAAAAAATCCTTCAGTTTTGATAGCAAAAAAAGAAAAATGTACTTTTATAATCACTCACTCTTAACAAATTTGGAATTGGGAATGGAAGTAACCACAGTATAAGCAGTGCCTGGGATTCTTTTTTGTCATATTGTATTTAATTATTGTAGTATCTCAAAATACTATTTCTGTTCATCGCTATTCTAAAGCTATGTTGATTGTTAAGACCTACCATTTACATGTGATTCAATGAGTTAATAAAAGAGAACATCTATTATATTATCATAATTTAAAGAAAAACTTTGTCTTTTAAAAAGGCAGTTTTAAAAAGGCCATAAAATTAGTTTTCTTTGTAATCATATATGTCTTATTTTAGAAACATTATCCTGAAAAGAATTCACAAGGCTCACCATCTTTCTAAAGGGTCTGTAGCACCAAAACAAAACAAAAGAAATTTAAAGACTAAATTAAAGTCAAAGACTAGAAAATGGTAGATAATTCCTTTATCTCTACTTTTCAAGAATCATTTGCACCCCCTCTCAATTGACTATGGAAAAAGTCATAATAATTATAAGAATCTACCTCAACAGTTTGCTTTTTATGTCTAATTGCCATGTGGTATAATTACAACTATGCACAGCATTAAATATATGTCAAATTGATTTTTAGTTCATTTGATTCGATTTCAACATCAACCTCTGTTCGCTTAGGCAACGTCGTCACAGTTTCATAGTTTGTGCCTCGGTAAGATGTAATTGAGGAATAGACAGTATCATAAGAAATAACTCAAGAGCCACTGCTCTGAACATAATCTGTGTTTCTGTTACTGCCTCTCTTATGTGAAAAAACATGACACTGTTTTCTGCAAAATGTCCTTGCATTATAATTTGTTCAGCACAAACACATACTCCTCGATGTGGAGAAATGATTAAGATGCTTTTGTCACTTCTAGTTCATGTTGTTAGAGGAAGGAAGAGAGTGAATATGTGCTGAATACTCTGATTTTTTACAGTGTGCAAGATTCTTGGTCTGACCATGAACAGAGACGATTTAGTGTCTAAATCATCAATTCCAAATTCTAGAAGAACGAATAATACTGTCCAAGTCCAATATCCCTGTTGGTCCATTCAGGGGGCCCAGAGGACAAGGGCCCATAGTACAAACAGTCCGCAGGAACCTCAGTGGGTAGAAGGTAGTTCTCTGGGAAGAATGAGGAGCCAGTGCTTTCTGTAACAGGGTAGTGGGGCTTCCAAAGGAGAGACCATCATGGTTACTCAGGGAAGCTGTTGTCTTGGTCACTTCCTGCTACTGCTACAGCAAAATACAGATGAACCCTGACTTACAATGGTTTATCTTACAATTTTTCAACTTAAGTGTTAGATTATCAGGATGTGGCCCCATCATAAATTCAGGGGCATCTGGAATTATAGTGGTTCTACTTAGAATATTTTGACTTTATGATGGGTTTGCCAGGATATTAAGTGCATTTCTAATGTACGATATGTTTGACTTATGATATTTTTCTCCTTACAATAGATTTATCAGAACATGACCATTGTAAGTTGAGGACCATCTGTACCCAGACTGAGCGTTCCATAAAGAACAGAAATTTATTTCTCACAGCTCTGGAAGTTGCAAAGTCCAAGGTCAAGACACCAGCAGGTTCACTGCCTGGCAAGGGCTATTCTCTTTTGAGACAGAGTATGTCTGCACATGGTAGAAAGGCTGAATGCTGTGTCCTCACATAGTAGAAGGGCAAAAGGATAAAAGGTCCTAGCTAGTTCCCTGTAGTCCCTATACAAGGATACTAATCCTGCTCATTACTTAATTGCCTGATAAAAGCCTCACCTCTTAATACCATCACATTGGGTCTTACTTATAACATATGAATTTGGGGGCGTATACACATTCAAAGCAAAGCCTATGAGGATTGACGGGATATACGCTTTATTGTTCCTGACAGGCACAGAAATCAAAGCAGGAAGACCAAGCTAGCAGTTCTTATATTTTCAGATATGTAATTGTCCTTTGGTATGTGTGGGGAATTGGTCCCAGAACCAAAATACTAAAATCCACAGATGCCTAAGTCCTTGATATAAAACGGTGTACTGTTTGCACATACCCTATTCACATCCTCCTGTATGTTTTAAATCATCTCTCGATCACTGTTAATACCTAAAGCAATGTGTTTAGGGAATAATGATTTTACAAAGAGTCTGTACATGTTCGATAAAAATGAAGCCATCGATTTTTTAAAATATTTTTGATCTGCAGTTTATTGAATCCACAGATGTGGAACCCAGAGATACAAAGAGCTGGCTGTATATTCAGGGAATGTAAGAGGGCCTTTGATATGAGTGACTCTCTGTTAGGCAATCTTTATGTACATTGTCTCATTTAATCCTCAGATTTCCCCAGACCACTCCACCCAATACTTATCTGATGCCAATCTTCTTTTTGAAGTTCTTTATGGGATTCTAGTCCTCCCCTTTAAACCTTCTTCCAACTATTTCTGGGAGTCCTCAGCCTCACACATTGGACAATTTCCCGTCATGCCCCAGGGGCTTCTCATTTGTGCCAGTCAGCTTCACCCACAGAGGCCACTGTCCTCCCTCTCCTGCCACATTCTGTTGAGTGGAGGCAGTCACTATTTCTGGGCTACTGAAGTGTTTCTCCAACACTATGATTTCAGTGCTGACACCAACGGTGACATCTCTGCCAAAGATACTTTCTCTGATCTGATACTGGTATCACCTGCCACTGTCATTAAAACCCTTAGTAATGGAGCCCCCCATCACTTCAGCCTCAGGTGTCTAGGAGGAGGAGCACAGGTGTCTGTTCTGCTCATCAAGACAAGCCATTTAAGTTCACTGATATTCTGGAATCCTCAATGTTCTGAAGTTCTGCTACGTTTCCAGTTGAAGATGGAGAAAATGCAAAACTCAACTTTAGAGCCACCTCACACAAAATTCAGAAATAAGAAATATATATCCACACTGTGCAATGAGCTATGAAGGAAAATGGAAGAAGCAGACAAGACCTCATAGTTAGGAGAAGGCAGCCACAACTCAACCAACATAGAGCTATGCGTAACTCTGCACCCGGGGCCAACAGCGCCCCGACGTGCACCTCAACGCCAGGTTGTAATGGCCCAAAACATTTGAGGGACACTCCGCCTGTGGAAGATGAGCACAAAACTGAGAGTCCCCAAGTAGCTGAGGGACATCAATGCCATGAGAAGGAAACTGCAGTCTCAACAAAGGGAAGGATTAACACCAGCTGAAATAAGAATATTGAAATAAATTGGAATGGGCTTTAAAATTTAAAAAATGTGATAGCCTCACACAGCTAAAGGAGGGAACCACATTGCTACAGTCAGAGTAGGAGAGTATATTTTTAAAAAGTCATAGTTGTAAAAAATAACTGGAGATCTTAGACACAAAAAATGTTACTAAAGTTAAAAAAACTCGACAAATAACCCAGATAGCATACTGAAGAGCCAGAAGACAAATAATGAGATAGGAAGTATCAGAAATGTTAAGACCCGGAGACAGATGCAGAACTTTCAGTAGCCATCTAATAAATGGCACAAAAAGAGAGAATAGAAACATAAAAAGGAAAAAATAGTGACCATGAACGCCTTCGCACATGGATTCTATTACAGTCCATTTGTGTTGCTCTAATAGAATACCTAAGACTGGGAAATTCTATAAGGAATAGAAATTTATTCTCTCATAGTTCTGGACACTGGAAAGTCCAAGGTGTTGGTCAGGTTTGGTCTCCAGTTCCTAGAAGGTGCCTCCTTGCTGCATTTTCCAGAAAGGAGAAACCCTGTGTCCTTACATAGCAGAAGAGCAGGAGAAAGAAGGCCCACTCGGCTAGCCCTTTTGATAGCAGCATTAATCCATTTCTGAAAGTAGAGCCCTCACAATCTACATGGCTCCCATTAGGCCTCATCTCCCGACACTGTTGCATTGGGGATTAAGTTTTCAACACATGAATTTTTTAGGGAACAAAAGTATTTGCATCATACCAAGCTGCCACACTAAATTCACAGTAACTCCAAAATGTATAAATAAAAGTGAGTAATGGCCACCATGAGCTACCACTTTACACTCACTACCATGGCTGAAACCAGTCAGACATTAACAAGTGTTTGCAAGGATGAGGACAGAAGGGAATCCTTATGTGTTGCTGATGGGATTGTACAATGGTGTCATGGCAACTTTGGAAAGTAGACCAGCCATCCTTATAAGGCTAAATGTAGAGTAAGCATATAAACCAGCAATTGCACTCCTTGCATATACCCAAGGGAACTGAAAATATATTCCCACAAAAACTTGATCCTGGAAGTTCCTGCAGCATTAAATAGTCTCTGTTCATGATAGAGAAAAGGTGGAAACAACCCAAATGTTCATTAGCTGATGAGTGGATAATCAAATATGGTATATCCATAAAATGGAATAGCATTCATCCATAAAAAGAAACAAAGTGCTGATACATGTTATAACATGGATGAATCTTGAATGCAAGGATTGTCCAGAACAACCATGTAATATAAAAAATGGAGAGACACGTGGCTGGATACATTGTACTAAGTGAAAGAAACCAGTCACAACAGGCCACATATTGTATGATCCCATTTAGATGAAATGTCCAAAATCCAAAATAGGCTAATATGATAGTAGATTAGGGTTTAGGGACAAGTGACAAAGGGGTGTGACTGCTAATGGGCATAGGTTTTCTTTGGGGGATGTTGAAAATGTTGCAGAATTAGATAGTGGCAATGGTTGTGTAACTTTGTGAATAATACACTTACAACTACTGAATTATAGACTTTAAAAGGGTAAATTTTATGTTTTATAAATTATATATCAATTAAGCTATTATTTAAAAAAAAAAAAAGACAGCAGTTTTCACCAAAGCAGGGCTGTACCCCATAGAGGTTGTACAGGGTCCTAGGAGAATAATTCTTCATATACACACTTGGGGGGTTTGGGTGTTAAAGTGCTGTTCCTATTTGTTACAGAATTTATTTGTGTGTATGCGAGAGAGAGAAATTACTTTCTTCGGTATTTTTCTTTACATATGAGTTTCTCAATTTCTAAGGGGACTGGACTAGACAATAATCTGAATGGCAAGTTCAAGCTCTCTTTAGAATGACTCTAACCCTCAACGAGCCTTCAGAGCCTAAATTTATTTGCTTATTTCCTTCAGTGCCTTCCCAGAGGCTCCTTGCTCCTTTATACAAACAGCCTCTTGACATGTTCAGCAGTTCCAGCCCCAAAGCCTCTTACGTTTGAAAAAACTTTAGGAGGTATCATCTCCAGTTGCAGATGAGAAAACCCAAGCCCAGAGAGATTGTGACCTGAGATGCAAAGAAAACTGACACTGATTTTATCCTCACAAGTTTGCCAAGCCCCATTAATCTCATTTCAAGTACTTTTAACAATGAACTCCTGTTGACTACATTTGTCACAGGCCTTTCTGTTTAGTAAGGGCTACAATTAAGCTAGAACATAATATTTGACAACAATGGCAAAGCTGAGCTCTAATTAATTTCTTTGAGCTAGTCCAAAGGGTAAGCAAAGCAAAGCGCCATGACTGAGCAGACACCGAATGAAGCCCCATGTGCTCTGACTTGAGCTTTTCTCTAATTTCCTATTATCCTTGAGCTGAGCAGATACCTCGCAGTAAAAGCCTTGTCAAGTCAAGATGATTTCTTTTCTACATCATGGTGTTCATCATCTCTCTTCTCTCAATACATGAGTTGTTTAGTTGCTCGGCTTTCCTTCTCTGTGAAGCGTGGAGACAATGACAGCTTACCACGGCCACTGGCAGTGTTTCAGTAGAGCTACTCTGAGCGCCGAAGAGCCACAGTCAGCCTGGCAGAACAGTTTTATGTTGTCTGGATTCATCTTGGTTTGTTTCTTAATTGCAAACTGCAGAGTTTGGGATTCAAGTGTGAGGTGTGACCATGGGTGGCCCATGGGTTTGACAAGGCCTGTGCGTACTGACAGGTCATATTCCATGTGCTCCTGAGTCTTGGGGATACTTACTGTGAAAAAGAACACCGGTCAGGTCCAAAGCTCCAGGCAAATGAAGAACCTGGCAGGTCCTCCCAGGTCCCTCGTGACCTCGGTCGTATGACTACAAGCATACCTTTTCTTCACCAACCCAAAAAATAAAATATCTTTAAGATTAAAAAAATAGACTTAGGCGGCACCTGTGGCTCAAAGGAGCAGGTCGCTGGCCCCATATGCTGGAGGTGGCGGGTTCAAACCCAGCCCCAGCCAAAAACTGCAAAAAAAAATAGACTTAGAACAGTAGTTCTCAAACTCTTTGGCACAACAGAATCACCCCAGGAGATCTTTACAATCCTGATACCCGGGTTTCAGCCCAAAATGTCTGGGCATTGAACACAGCCATCCCTAGTTTGTTGTTTTTTGTTTTTTTTTTTGAGACAGAGCCTCAAGCTGTCACCCTGGATAGAGTGCTCTGGCATCAGCTCACAGCAACCTCCAATTCCTGGGCTCAAGCGAGTCTCTAGCCTCTGCCTCCCAAGTAGTTGGGACTGCAGGCGCCCGCCACAACGCCCGGCCATTTTTTGGTTGCAGCCGTCGTTGTTGTTTGGCGGGCCAGGCTGGATTCGAACCCACCAACTCAGGTGTACGTGGCTGGCGCCTTAGCCCGCTGAGCCACAGGCACCGAGCCACCATCCCTAGTTTTTAAAACTCCCCAGGTGATTCCAATGTGCAGCCAAAGTGGTTAAACCAGTGGCTTGGGGCAAATTTGCATCATATTTAGGGCTTACATTCTAATATCCAAGCCTAAACTTGAGAATAGAGAAGATTATCCTTGAAAATCCTTTAAACTGCCCATGAAGATGAGTATAAGTGGCTTGTTTTTTACAGCCCTGAATAGCCCAGCGAAGATACTGAAGTGTGCCCAGAAATGTACAGGATATATTAAGTGATACATATGGCAAGATATAATTTTGCTATGTTTGTTAGCTAACCAAAAATACACATTGAGTTGAATTCAGGTTCTTTAATTGCACAGAAGATGGGGTTTCAATGTTTACATGCAAGAGGTAAAACTGGTATTCGTACAAATGATTATAAATTTTAGGTAACCTGGTGTCAAGTTCAAGATCTTGGGAGTTTTTATGACATACATCTGGTAGAAACAAGTATTTTTATAAGTTTCCTGGGGACTCACAGATTAAAGCGTCCTCTCCTGGGATGTACACATTGTAGTTGAACCCAGAACCCAAGTGTCCGGACTCCCGGCCCGTTCCTGAACAGAACGGTCTGGCCTAGACAAGGTCTTCTCAAACCCAGCTGACCCCGATCCTCCACCCTTATTTGCAGTGCTGGTTAGGAAGGCTTTATTCTGTTCTGTTGCTCTCTTCTTTCCTTGACATTAAATATCCCGAGCACCTCCTCCTGCTTAGAATGCCGTTTAAAATCTCCCCAACTGCCCGTAGTCAAGTCTCCATCATAGCCACAGTGCCGTTTCTTCATTACCGGCCGTCCCCACATTACAAATATCTGACTTACATACAACTCACACTTACAATCAGAGGCTATTATACTAAGTACCAGAGTCACAAACATCCAACAACTTGTGACTCACACTTATGAACAGGGGCTATTACAGGTAATAGGTAAATGTACCTGTTCCAACTTACATACGAATTCAAAACCAAGCCTACAGAACCTATCTCATCCACAACTCAGGGGCTTCTTGTATTCAGGGTGTCTCTGTCTTCACTCTTTCAGACTTTATCAACCCTGATCAATTCCCGTTGATTAGGCCGTCCTCAGAATCATCGTGGACTCTTTTATTCTCTCTTGCCCCGTGTCTAATGGGCTCTATCATTAGTGTGATCCAGAGTCTGACCATTGCTTACCACCTTCACCACTACCTCTCTATTCCAGGTATTGTTTGATCTCATGTGGGTCATTGTTAGAGCTGCCTGATTAGAGTCCTTGCTTCCACTCTTGCCCTTCCACACTGTGTTCAGCATAGCAGCAGAGTGATCATTTTATAATACAAGTCCAGGCACATTGCTCCCTATTCAAAGCTCTCTAATGGTTCCCATCCCTTTGAGGACATCCAGTTTCTCCAGGTTCTGCCAAGACACAATAGCAATTTAAACTGTCTCCATTGGTTTTATTATTCACATTAATATCAGCATTTTCTCCTATAAGAGATACTGTTCTAAGGCTTTGTTCAGGGATGTTGAACCTTATAGATGGCACAATTCAGAAACTGAGGCACAAAGAAGCTAGAGGACTCTCTCGAGGTGCATGACCAGTAAGTGGTGAGCTAGGATGTGATCCGCGAGAGAGTCCACACTGTCCACCATTGTCCGAGCTGCCTCTGAATGTAGGATATACCAAGACGTGCTGCAAACTGCACAGTCGGACCTTCATTTTAATTTAAAATATTACAGCAAGAAGCCCAGTACTTTGTTTTCTTAAGTTTGCAGATGTATCAATGTGTGAATTTAACTGTAGGAGGAGAGGTTTTAAGAAAGGAAAAAGAGAAAAAGGCTGGAGCCTGCATTAATGAGGTAAGCCCAGTCCCTCAGACAGCAATGCCCCAGAGCCAAGTTGGAAGCCAAGAAATTTGTTTTAAAAATATGATATCTCCCAAGCCGAAGATTACGTCAAATGTATGGTGATATACCACCCAAAAGTCAAAACCACAGTTTGCTTGTTTAAAGCCTTGATTTAGGTTGGCTTGGCTGCTTCTCAGAGCCACACCACAAGCAGTGGGCTGCAGTTTCTGTGCCTGCCTTGAGAAGAGGAGTCGCGGTCCCGTTCAGGGACTTTGCACCTTTTCTAGGATGGTTCTGATGCCACAGACATCAGACAAGCCAACCTGGTCGTCCGCTGCCATCATGGCCACATCTGAACACTGATGCCCTCCACACTACAACGTAAGGAGGGGGCAAATTCCATTTGCGGAGCAGCAGAAAGAGCTTGGACTTTAGCTAAAATCCCCTCAAAAAGAGTAAAAATATCTTAACACTGTAACTAAGTAAACGAGACGAGGTATGTATTAACCAGTGTAATGTAAGCGTTCCTAATTCTATATGAAATCAGCACGTTGTACCCCATAAATGCATTAATGTGTACGTGATCTATGTGTTTATGATTTAATAAAAAAACAAAAAGAGTAAAAATGGTATACAAAGTAGAGAGGGAGAAACACCTTCGGGTATTGTAGGCAGAGATTGGGCAGTAAAGGCAAGTGATTGGTTGTTTGAAACACTGAAGCTGTCAAGTGATTCAATTGCCTGGACCCATCGTGTCCCAAGTGTCAAGCTCTTCTGTTGGTTCTGGTGACACCATCCAAATGGCCCCACAGGCAGGTTAACTGGAGGCTTGTTCAGTAGTTAGGGAAAAGAGTTTGGAAGTGTTTGCCTGGCCTCTCCTCCACCGTATTATAAATGGTTGTTGTCGGAAACAATCGAGAATACACACGGAAAAGGCCTAATTACACGCCAGGAAGTTTAGCACCCCGATTTTGGGAGAAAGGGGGAGTGAGAGGACGTTGGGTTTCATTGATTGGGTCTCCATGGCAGGCAGCGGCCCCCCAGGAAAGCCTGGTATTCCTGTCCTCTCCGTGAACCTGCCTGAAAGGGATACAGGAGTTATTGGGTAATCAGGACTTGTCAGCACCTCGGTTATGCAGGATGGTTCAATCCGATAATGTGAATGGAACCTGTAATGGGGCTGATGAAAAGCACTCCAGTTTCAAAAGGGCCTTGAATGATTTTTTGTTCATTTTCTGTTTACATGTAATGTGTTATTGATGTCATTACCGTATAATACAGCGGCTTGTTTCATAGAAAAACCTGGAATTATTCATTCTTTAAAAAACAAAAAACAAAAAAAGAAGAAGTAGAAGAAAGAAAGAAGGAAAGAAAGAAACCCTGTTATGTGAGGAAAATTGCATTCGAACACTGCAACTGAAACATATTGATTTTCTGGCACTCGACTTTTTAGATTAAAAATGCCAATACTAAATCCTTTCATGACCTATAGTTCATATGAAGTTCGCATGTCATTTACTATTATTCTGAGAGAGAAAAGCTGAATCTTTAATGAAAACATAGTTGGAAAGAATGTCTGCCGTTTCCACAATTTGCATACCATTATAATAATGCCTGATTATGAGCTAAACATGCTGGTAGTGGGATGGGTGGAATGTTTTTCCTATTTTAAATCAAAAGCCATTTTTCTGTTTGAATTGTCTGCTTGCTTTGGCTCCATCCCTGGTGGGAGCTGTGGATGTTCACTCTTTCATCCTCCAGGCTTGTTAGAAAGACACATTCCTTCACATTCTTCTAGGGCCAGAGATCTCTGCACATCGGGTCTTACTGCAGTCCAGAAAAACGGATGCTACCTAGTGGTTATTTGTCCAATGCAGTTCAGAATTGTAGTGTAGTCACGTAAGTTCCTGGCATAATCTTGATTTTGTTGCATGGTTACTCATGATCTCAAAAATCCCTCAGCCAACAACAAATGCCTCGCTGGCATCTCTGGCTGCAGTTTTTGTTTTCTGACAGTGTGCCATGAGCCAGGTCTGAAAGTTAAGCAAAAACAGCTGTCCTAAAATCCCATTTCCTTTTACTATACGTTTCTGTATTTTCAAGCCATTATCACAAATAGTTGTGCTTCTTTCAGAACCTTCTCTACCTCCGGCAAAACCAGGATCACTGAGTTTCTAAGTCATTACACAGAGTAAGTCCTATAACATTTTGCCTCGGTGTCTTTATCTAGACTAGAATGAGGATGAGGCACTCAGAGGTGTAGATTTCTGGGATAAGCAGCGTTCTGTAGCTGGAATCCTTCTCAGTGTCTATAACAGGAGCTGACAAAGTATGGTCCACAAAGCAAATGTAAGTACCCAAAACTTACTTTTACATGTAAAGTTTTATTGGACACAACCACATCCAGTTGTTTCCCTATTTATCTATGGCTGTTTTTGTACCACAGCAGCAAAGTTGAGTAACTGAGATACAGACCATGTAGGTGGCAAAGCCTAAAATATTTACAGAAAAAGTTTGCCAAGCCCAGCACTGTGTTCTTCTGAAATTTCCTCCTAAATTATGATGTGTAAGAGAAGTAACATCTGTACCTCACTTCAAGGAGTGAGTGCAAGATGAAGAAGATACTACAAAATTTAAAATCATGAATTTTTGAGTCCTGACAAGGAATCTTAAAAATCACCTGGTCGTAATTTCCAACTGACTGATGCTTAATTACCATAATAACATTTCCTCTACTGGAGAAAGTGTTAAATCCCCAAACATGCCATTCTATATTTTGACAGTTCTGTTCGAAATTCCTTCTTATAGGAAGGACAAATCCATCTCCTTATGAGTTCTTTCCTTTGGTCATATTCCTGTGCCTTGCACTCATATATGCAAGTATGAATGTTCAACACAATAATCCTTCAGGTATTGAAAGCTACTGTTATTTTCTCCCTGAGAGTTTTCTTCAACTTAGATATTCCAGTTTACTACCTTCGTCCCTCCTGTAGTAGACCATTTAGTCCTTTGACAATCTGGTTCTGCTCCTCTGGCTGCATCATTCCATTGGGAAATAGTACAATACCCAGTTGTGGTTCTACAAACACGGGGCCAGGCAGAATTATCACCTCCATCTCCCTCTCAGTCGTATTTCTGTTAATGTGAATGAAATTTCAACTAACCTTTGGGAAAACGCACACTCCATTCAGAGTGTACAGGAAATCAACCAGACCACTTTGTTGATACATAGATCTTTGTTCTTTGCCCCCATCCGCTCCTACCTGGACTGTGCCCCTATTTTTACAATGAATCCGATTCCTTAACGTCTCTTCTTTGCTAGGAAGGAATAAAACAAATGTCTCTAATTCTTCTCCTTTCACGCTACATATGAGGTAGCTTCCTCAGATTGCTTGCTCTTCTCCAACCACCTTGCCTACATTAGGTGGAAGTAAAGAAGCTGGAAGCGAAGGTGCCTCAGGAAAGTCACAAGCCTGTGCTACGCTTAACTTCTCACTCTTCTCTCTGTGCCAGTTTGGCGGATGGCCCTTGCTGAACCCTGTAGTTGGGCCGGCCACGTGATTAAGTCTGGCCTGTAAATTTCGAGTGGAACGATGTGTGTCCCCTTCAGGCAAAGCATTTAACTGCCAGTTTAAAACCCTCCAATGCTCTTCTTCTCATTGGCCTGGGGACCGTGGCACTTAAGGGAGTAGCTGTGTTACTAAGCGAGTCTCAGGGTAAGATGGTGTGGAGCAGAGTCCCTGATAACTCGTGATAGATGTGGAGCATGAGTGAGAAATAAGTCTTCATTTTTCTAAGTGGCTGGGATTTATTATTTTTTCCCTGCAATATAGCCCAGCCTGTAGGCAGGATACTCAGATTTCCTAGGCACTCATTCATTCAACCTTAGGTACATTTCTTTTAATGCTTTCTAGGTGAAAATCCCTTGGACCATCACAGTGAACAACATAAAAGACTTGTGGAAATAGAGGGCTTGGGCATTTAATGTAACAGCCGCATCAGACACAGACTCTCCAAATATGCTGTGGCACACACGGGATGCGACATAGTCAGGCTGAGTCTTCAAATATGTGTCTGTCCATGAACATGCTACAAAGGGTCCAGCTGGGAAGTAGAGTGCCAAGGATTAGGTGCTACCTTGACCACTTGTCTGACCATTGTATGACTTTGGGCTAACACCTTTGCCTGTCTGGGCCACTAGTCTCTTTATCTCTCTCCATTTATGCTTAATTCCTCTTTAAACCATTTGTGCTGATGGTTTTTCAGCTTCTGCTTCAATGTTTTGAGCATCAGGCTGCTCACCACTTTCCCGGGCAGTGCTGCATCTCTGGGCACCTGCACTCATTTCAGTGTTTTTCCTCTGAAGTTCTTAAGCTCTGGAAGCCTGGAGATACAGCCAATTACTTTTTATGGAAGCCTGGAGACATAGACAATTACTCTTTATGGTGAAACTCTCAGGCCAGAATTTGCATCTAAATAATTTTTTATTAAGTTTCTGTCCTGTGCCATGCACTGCCTTCAACTAGACACCTGGACATTAAAGGAACATTTGCAGTGGCCCGAATCCAAGTCGAGTGGGACAGATGAGAGTGCCACTGAGGCAGGTATCAGGACACAACATATGCTACTAAAGAAACTGAACTATGGGTCAGACGCAGGAGAAAAGGAGTTTGGTGGGGATTAGGATAAACAAGGAAGACTTCATGGAGGGTGTCAGATTTGTGCTAAGCCTTGAAAGATTTTAGATTCAAGGTAAGTGGAAGACATAAAAAAGAGGTGTATCAGACAGGAGAGCAACCTCAGGGAAGGTAAAGAGAGGATGAAATGTGGTGTATTTGTTGAAACAGAATAGAGATTCACCTGGCAAGAACAAGGAATGGCAGTGGGGACCAGACTCTGGCCTGCCCTGTGTGGACAATTGTGAGAAGAATCCACTGATGAAAATTTTAAGAGATCTGTCACTGGCCATCTATACTATCTAGGTCTGTATTAAAGGATATCTTCATTTTCTTCTTGGTCAAAGAGACCTTTCATGGTTTAAAAAAAAATAAAAGGTTTGCAGATCTGCACTATTTTCTTTTGTCATAGAAGATCTTTCTATGTCATAGTTTTTATTCCGTTAGCAATAGCTATCGTATCAAATAGGTAGATGTTCACCGCAGACATTCTTCATGTCAGTGACAGATGTGCCACCTCAGTGCCACCCTCAGTGCCACAGGAGTCAGCTGAGGGTTTCCGGGAGGGAAGCAGGGTGGGGTTCCACCGGTCTTCTAACAAGGTGTCTATGGAAGGGAAATACGGAAAGGAGTATCACTCCCAAATGGGGCTCATGCTTCATGTACATGATGGTTTTCTTTTGCCTTTCAATGAGAATGGCTTTCTCTGGAGCATGTATGGTGCACAGGCAGTTCAAGCACCTAACATAAACTCTCAAAACCACCGGGAATGACAGTGGGGACACAGACACTCCACTACCCCTGCTCAGCCTCCTGGTTGACCTCTTAAGTAATCTCACCTCCTCATTCAAGTTAGGTAGTTTCAAGTCTCCAGAGAAAACCTCAAGTTAAACCACAATTCATTAATGTTGTCCTTGGTTAGGAAAAAAGGTTAAAAAAAAAAAAGGTATGTGAAAAAATAAATGTTTACGTTCAAAATGCGAGTTCCTTGAGGCAGACAAGTTGTTTCCTGCAGTGTTAGGGGAAGTGGTTAATGAACTTATTGAACACAAGGCAATCATTTCTGAAATGCCAGGGAGGATGGGGGTAGAATTGGAGACGGAAGAAAAATTAATGTGTTATTTTCTGTAAATGGAAATGGAGAATTTGGGCTAATTACCTTTCTGAAAATTAAGGTTATCGTTAAAAATAATGTACTGATTTTTCTGTAGCTCTTGATAGTAGTCAACACACATTCAGATCCATTGTTTCATGGGATTTCCACAACAACCCTGGTAGGTAGGCAGCACAGATTCTTTTTTTTTTTTTTTTTTAATTTTCATTTTTCCAGATAAGGACCTCAGATTTTGAAGAGTTAAAAGACTCAGTCCATAATACATAACAAATAAGCCATTATATAAGGACTAAAAACCCAAACCTTCTTCCTCTGATCCGGTCAAGTGAAAGACGGAAAACCAAGGCTGACAGTGAACAGTGAGTGGGTTTGTAGAATGCAATTCATTTAAGAGAGAGGAAGTATGGCAATGTAATTTAGTGGGCAAGAGCTCACTCTGGACAGAAATTGCAAATAGGAGTCTTAGGTCATAAGCTAGCAGCAGATGAGCTGGCATAATTATGGCCTAAACAATATTTACAAGGTTTTATCCTTTTTTAACAACATTTAAAAATAAGGACTTTTCACAAGGAAAATCTAGGCTTCTGATCTGTCTTTTACAATCTTGTGTCTGTGGCCCCACTGGGGAACATCCCTCCAAAGCCACAGGAAGTAGGAGGTGAGGAACAGCTGCCCCTCTTAGATAGACATGAGCTCTCTGGTGTACCTCCATCTCAACTGTTTCCTGATGCCCCATCTTAAAACCAATAATTAATTGCTGTTTCTCATCACGCTGTGCTTCTGCTTTCTCCTACCCATCTGTATCACTCATTGGGTTCTGAAGACATTTGAAGTTTGTGCCTTCAAGTCCACAGACAGCTGCAGGCTCTATCACTTTCTAGCTATATGAATGTGGGCAGATTACTTTCAATCTTAAAGCTTCTGTTTCTATGTCCATTTTCTAAAAGAAGCACTATAGTGACTTTTTGGGTATTTTCTTTCTCCTTCAACATTATTCCTTCCTTTTGACATGCCAATCTTATAGGGATAAGGAGGTCCACTTGCTTTTTCAGCCTTCTTAGCATTTATGGCAAATGACCCTGGCTTCTCCAATCAAATGTAGATTTTTTTAATTAAATCATAGCTGTGTACATTAATGCAATCATGGGGAACAATGTGCTGGTTTTATATACAATTTGAAATATTTTCATCAAACTGGTTAACATAGCCTTCACGGCATTTTCTTATTTATTGTGTTAAGACGTTTATAGTCTACCCTTAGTAAATTTCACATGTACCCTTGTAAGATGCACCGTAGATGTGGTCCCACCTATTACCCTCCCTCCATTCATCCTCCCTCCTCCCCTCCTTCTCCCTTTGCCCCTTCTTCTTGGGCTATAATTGGGTTAGAGCCTTCCTATGAAAGCTGTAAATTGGTTTCATACTAGGGCTGAGTACATTGGATAGTTTTTCTTCCATTCTTGAGATACTTTGCTGAGAAGAATATGTTCCAGCTCCAACCATGTAAACATGAAAGAGGTAAAGTCTCCATCTTTCTTGAAGGCTGCACCAAACGTAGATTTAAGAGTTAGTGACCCAAATGAACACACACAAGTGCACGATTGATCCTGAAAGAGCTACATGGAGTTTCTGGGGACAGTCATGGCAGATGTGTCAGGACCACCATTCGAAATCCATCTTCAGTATGTAGGCAGCGTCAGCTGGGATTTGTGGGTCCAGTGTAGAAAGCATCCTAGCTTCCCTGGCTCCCTGGTGTGATGCCAGCAATCATCTCTGATTGTGCTACTTCCATCCCTGGCCCTCCTTGGGAATCCGTGAGCCCTTTAATATATTGCACAGCTTGCCTTTTGCCTGCTGGCCCTTTCCCACCTTTCCCCTATTCTGCTCTGTGTTGCACAAAGTAACTTCTTAAAATGCATTGCCCAAGCTCCTATGTCAGCAGGTTTTCAGGACCTGAAGTTTATGCAATTTAATAAAAATAATAAAAATGATACAAGTTTATGCAATTTAATAAAAGTAATACAGGGTGTCCCAAGGGTCACCATAAAGTCGCCATACATAGGGAAAATGGGAAATTGTAGCTAAATGTACCTTTATTTACAAAATATTCCTTACAAAATTTTATGAAGAGGTAGCCAATGCCTAGAGAATGTTCTGTAAATATTTTTGTAAAATTTGTAAAACATGAGATATAAAAAATAAAAACTAAATTTAAAAAATAGGTAGAAATTTCAGGTCATATTTTATGAATTAAGTGTCGAGATTTAGCTCATAATTTCCTTCTAGGGTTTTCAGCTTAATACTTTTTGATTTTCTCTTTCTATAACAATAATTTTATATATGCACTCCCCAGGTTGCAAACAAAATAGGTTCAATAGGTTGTTTTTTTGTTTTTTGTTTTATTAAATCATAGCTGTGTACATTAACGCAATCATGGGGTACAATGTGCTGGTTTCATATACAATCTGAAATATTTTCATCAAACTGGTTAACATAGCCTTCATGGCATCTTCTTAGTTATTGTGTTAAGACATTTATATTCTGCATTTAGTAAGTTTCACCTGTACCCTTCTAAGATGCACCGTAGGTGTTAAGGTGAGTTTGTAGGTAAGTTGAAACAAGTACATTTACCTATTTACTACCTGTAACACCCCTGTTCGTAAGGGTAAGTTGTATATAAGTTAGATGTTTATAACTTGCACAGAAAAAGAAGAAATGCAGCTGCCTGTCCTCAGTATGCTGACTGGAATTTACTTTTTGTTATTGACAATGTTTCCATTCATAGCATTAATAATGCTCAGTAAATTGTTAGGGTCCTTGTCAATTGCGGGAAAGCCCCTATCAAGTTGCTTGGATTGAAGGGCTGTAAGATTTTAAAGCACTTTAACTTTCTTGTGTTATGACCAAGAAGTTCTTCATCAATGTCTTGGTGTCAAGATATCCTAAGTGAGTGCCAGGTAGAATAGCACACCGATGAAAACCATCTTTCACCTATCTGAATGTATGGTGGGCAAGTCAAATTCTTAGGGGTATGAGTGATAGCATCCCCAGCTTCTATACAAAAAATGGTGTCATGACCACAGCCAATTACTTAAGTCTACAAGGAAATAACCATGAGCCATGTGTCTATCCCACCCACTAGTCAGGAACTAAGTGCATCCCCAGCTCAGCTTTCCCCAGCTACCCCCTAAATACAGCCCTTCAAATTCAAGAAGGGTGATGTAGGGATGTCAGGGTACAAAGAGAATGCAGTTGTAACTATTTGAATTTAAATACCACATTTTTTCAAATTGTATACATGTTGACCATGTACACAGTCTGTTAGCACTCCTCTCAGGCCTAGGGAAAGAGTTGACACAGTGAGAAGCCCAAAAGCTTGAGACTCAGTAACTTCCCTCTCAGTCCACTTTTCTCTCCAGCCTATGTTGGCCAAAATGAAGTACAAGAAGAGTTAGAGGTTCCTGGCCTTTTGGGTAAAACCATCTCTTCCATTTATTTCTCCAGCCCTGGGATGAGTTGTGTTTCATAACTGTGTTGGCCATTCCATTCAGTTTTATGTATAGCTAGTTGTCAAATTAAATTTATTCCATTAGGTCACCTAGATCAATAGACTAACTGAATCATCATTCATATTAATTTTTTGCTTAAAGGAACATGCTTAGAAATATTTGTGTATTTCTGAACTTGGCGTAAAGATTTTGGCCAAGCCCCTGTTCAGATAAATGCCTATTGTCTTTGCAAACTTTTTATGTAAGGCATTTACCTAGTTGAGCCCACAGGTTAATCTCAGGACTGTTATATCTTTATTATATATTTGTATAATTCTATCTATCTGGAGAAAGGGAGGGATATTTTCTTTCATAATTGCAGAGCATGCAAAAGGTGGCATATGGCATTAGAGTAAAGCTTTAATGGTAGGTGAGCACAATCTAGAACCCTCTATAAGTGCAAAATATCTAATAATACAAGTCATAGCGCCAGTTATAAAAAATGGTACAAAGTGGTGCCTCTAAATATTTTAAACCAAGTAATCTAGTGGGTTTAGAGCAAAGAACAGCAAATGAAATTTTATTTAATTTAGAAAAGCATGCCCAAGGGGAAATAACATATAATTCAGATATATCAGTAGAAGAGAAAAGCCGGAATGATACTGATGCTGAAAGAAGATGTAGAATAGTGATGACAACAAATTGGTGTTGGTGCTATAATCAGATGGTGACACTTTTTTAGGCCCATAAACTAGACAGCAGACTGATTAGAGAATAGCAAATTTAGTCGATGGTAAAAAGAAAAGACAAAGCAATATGGATTGGATTGAAAGGGCAAACCAGCAAAATAGGACACTGATTGAATTTTTCACTTTTGTAATTTTTTGCCCTTTTTTGTATGAGAAATATTTTCATAAATAGGACAGATGTTTATCAGGGACATGAAAATGATTCACGTTCTAGAATTTGAGAGGAAACTCTGGAAACTACCCTGTGTTTGTATAGGCAAGGAAACGCGAACGAGAGAGAATAAATAATTCACACTAGGTCTTTTAGCCAAACAGGGTCCTCTCTTTCCCCTCAGAATCTGGTTTGTGTATAAATTTGCAACTCTGTAAATGTTAACTGAGAGAAAATATAACTGAGTATTCTATGATTAAAAATGGTGTAAAGCACACAATATTTTTGCATAGATGGAAAGAATAATGTAATCATTGACGACATCCTGTTACAAGGGTAGGCACCCTGTCCTGTTCTTCCCTGTATACTTAGTGCCCACCTTGTGTCTGGCACAAAGAAGGCGTCCGGTAGATGCTGGATATTCATTAAGTGGATCATTGGGATCATTAAGTGGATGATTGGATAGTAGGTAAATGGAAGGGAGGAAAGAAGGTGGGGGAGGGGAAGAGAGGAAGGGAGTTGCTAAAAGGAATCAGGGAAGAGAAAGAGGGAATGGATGCATGAAAGGAGAAATTTAATCTGTTCTCTAAATTCCTGAGGCAACATTGACTTGCCAATTCTGGGCCATACCCTCTCAGATTGAATACATCAAAGAACACGCGTCTTAATAATCTTGAATAGCCAGGTGTAATTGCTCATGCCTGTAATCCTAACCCTCTGGGAGAGTGAGCGCTGGAGAGTCACTTGAGCTCAGGAGTTCAACAACAGCCTGAGCCAGAGCAAGACCCCATTTCTAAAAATAGGAAAATTAGACCAAGTTCAGGAGCTCAAACCTATAATCATAGCCTTCTGGGAGGCCAAGGCAGATAGATTCCTTGAACTCAGGAGTTTGAGACTGGCCTGAGCAAGAATGAGACCCCTATCTCTACTAAAAATAGAAAAACTAGCCCAACACAAGAGCAGGCACCTGTAGAGCCAGCTACTTGGAAGGCTGAGGGAAGAGGATTGCTTGAGCCCGCGAGTCTGAGGTTGCTGTGAGCTGTGACATCACAGCACTCTAGCCTGGGCAAGAGAGGACTGAGACTCTGTCTTGAAAAAATAAAGTAAGTAAAAATAGAAAAATTACCCAGGTATCACGGTGGGTGCCTACTCGGAAGGCTGAGGGAGGAGGATTGCTTCAACCCAGGAGTTTGAGGGTGCTTTGAGCTAAGCTGATGCCAGGGCACTCTAGACTGGGGCAACAGAGTGAGACTCTGTCTCAAAAACCAAAAAAATTTTCCTGGCACCTCTTTTACACTATTGATTAGACATGCAAACCTTTTTCTTTACACTATCCAGACTGTCTCTATTTTTATGAATTTGAAATTAGTGGGATCGGTCTGAATCAATGAAGCTTCCCAGGACATTGGTATTGTTGGAAACAACTGGCATCCCATTCAATAGTTAACTAGAAATGTTGAACATGTGTTACTTAGAGAAAGTTTCAGTTGAGTGTGAATTCCTTCAGCAAAGTTTGTCTGTCTCGCTGATTAATTGTGTAATTATTAATCTGGTACATTTTTAAACTAATGAACAGAAAATTAGAGGAAGGTCTGCCATCTTTCTTCTTTTTTCCTCCCTCTTTCTATGTAGCTGAGTTCAGTTACCATCAGCACTAAATTCCATTCAGAGTTCACAGCCGTCAGGATAGCTAGTGCAGTTTTAGGTTAAGCATATTTTATCCATAAATTGCTATATTTGGTTCTCGAGTTATTATTGCAGTTCCTTGGGGTACATTTAAATCCACCTTATTGTAATAGATTATGGAATATAGTGGCTAATGTGTCTAATGTAAAATAAATGACTATAATGATTTATGATGCGACACTTCAATTTTATTGAACATAAGGATCATTGTACTAAAATGGATGGTGTATTGCTGGTTTAGCATAAAATACTGAATAACATATTCAAGAAAATGAATGGCTTGGCCAGTTCATAATATTCTGCCCCTTCAGCGGAGAGGTCTTTAATAAGCAAGAGTGTCATTACACTTAGAAATAGATGTGTAGGTAATCCATTATCTAGAACGATGACAGGGACCTGCTCAAGTCCATATTAAAGAAGGAACTCTTTAGGAGAAAATGCAGCATTCTGTGATCTTCTTGAAAGGATGATTTCCACGCAACCACGTAACAACTATACCAATGCTTAACAGAATTGTAAGTGGCCCCCACATTCAAAAATTATCACAATGGAACTCTTTTATGACCTGTTAGATGGAGGGGAATTTCAGAAAGGTTTTGATTTTTTTAGCATTGTCATCAGGCAATCTCCTTATTTTCTTTTTCCTGTGTGTCCTCCATTCACCAACCTTTTATTTTAATTCTTGTGCCTAACACGTATAGTAACTCATGCTGTCTTTCCTTGAACTTCATGTTTATATTGGATTACTGAATAACAGGGTAGATTTGAGAAGGCCTAATTTACTAACAGCTGCTGTAATACTCCTTACTAACTATAATATTGAAGAAGGTTTTCAGTGTTACATTGATTTGGGTTCTCGGGACTAGGAGATGAAAGGAAATTCTTACATGGCAAATGATGAGTATAGATTAATAATAAATTTTTATCCTCCAAAAAGGAAAGGAATTGACTGGCATGCATATTTAGTAGCCCTCTTGTCCTGGTAGTCTTCTGATCCTACCCTCTCAGCCCTGGGATCTTCCTGGGATACAGTTTGATGACATGGATAATTTTCACCTAATAACTAAGTCCTTGTGGGAGTGACTTAATAGCTTCGATCTCATTCCCTGAAAAGATAACCGCTTTCCTCCCATGGAATGGTCATGCTGAGAAAGAGTGAGAGAGCCTAAGGACCTTGAACCCATGAGCTGCGTTCTGGGTGAGACTGTCATCAGCTTGGTTACCTGTAGCCCTACTCAACACGTTCTGAGTGCTGAGTCCTGGGTCATGATGAGAAAGTAATGATGAAGTGAGCACCGTGTTTGAAGAGTTAAGGAGTTTTACGATCCCGAATAGAAAAATGTTGACAGTGGATTCTGTACTATGTGAATTACAGACATTTATATTTATTCAGGATATATTCTCAGGCCATTTTTTGTGTGTGTGACTATTTTGAAAGGTGATATGACCTGGCACTATTCATTCTAGAAAATAACTAGCAATGTTTTGATGTCACAATTTAATTTAGGTAATCAAAACTTACTGTGAATCATCCTGTTTTTGGAACAGTGTGGACATTTTGCTCAGTAATCAGCACTAAAAATGCAAAGTGATAAGGACCCTCTTTTTGCTAACGGGTGTTTGCGTTTGGATCTCTTGAAACATTGACCACGACCAGAAGCGCTTAGAGACATCAAACTCCCAAAGGTCCTCTGACCTCTATAACCTCCCCGCCCCCAGTCCCTAAACTTTAGGGTTCCTCTTCACAGAGTATTCTACAGTCGTTAAAAATTATACGAATGTTTTCATAAAGAATATGAGGATGTTTTCTTTTCCCCTCAAACCTTAACTATTTTTCCTCCAAATATTATGGTTAATTAAAATGGCTCTGGAGGTCTTCCCGCTGCCTGTAAGACACTATTTTCTCTGCATTCGTGCTGTCACACCAGCTTCAGTTGGAATTTCAGTCTGATCATCTTTGAACTGGTCCACAGTATCGTGACTGCTGAGAAGGAGCAGGGCCAGGACACACCACCTGAAGTCTGGCCAGTGAGAGGCCCTTCTGCTCTGATTTCATTACCAGTTCACCAGCCTTGCCCTTCCCCATGATTTCCAGCACTTTTCCCTTCTGCCGTGTTCTTGCATTTTAAATTGCTCATCATATCAAATGTATACTTTATACCTTCTAAATTCTGTGCCTTCCTTCTAGTACCAAAGTAATATTTAGAATCCAGCCTTCCATGTATGTCCACAGATAGAATCACTGATGTTCTCATGTCTCTCAAAAAAAGTGCTTAAAAGGGCTTTTTCTGAAACCTATCATTTACACACACACAGTGCCAAAAACAGTGTATACTTTTTAAGAAAGAAAAACATTGTATTAAAATTTTAATACTCAATATATACCAATAACATTTGTTATCTCATATCTTTTGTATGAGCAGAAGTCAAACATGACTTAAGTATTAAAATTAATATATATTTATTTTTTTAAAAAAAAACAGATATGATTTGGCTTCTTTCCCAGTGAATTCATGCAACTACTTCTTTCTTCAGTCTTGAAACATACAATAAGATCCCAGGTAAAGTCTAGATATTCATCACTTCAACCTTTCAAAACATTTTGATTTACAGAGCAGAGGATTATACCTGGGAAATTTTGAGGTATCCACCCAATGTTGATATTTGAAAGTGTTTTTTCCTTCATACCATCCTCCAAATGATATACTGTATAAGTCCATCAGAGGAGCTTGGGGTTTCTCTGTGGGGCGCTGGTTTTTCAAGTGTTATAGCCCCAGTGTGCAAATGTGCCTGGACTTAACAGGCAGACTTTTGAATGCTAGACATCATAAATTTGGGGAAAGCTTGGGAACCAACAAGGTGGTCAAGTGCAATTATTCCTGAGCTAAATAGGACAAATGACCCATTATAAGTAAGGTGTGATACATTTAGAACTTGAGAACTTGACCAAGATGATTGAGAAATGTGTGTGGGAGAGCCGTAGTACCTCCTTGGATAGAGTGGTAATGTATCCGCTTCCTCCAAGCCAGAGGAACCGAATATTTATTCTATATTGTGAGAAAGTTAATATTTCTAGAGATAAACTTCACAGAGACCAAATGAAGAAACATTTTAAATTGTCCTGTAAGCCGTTATACTTGAATCAAATCAAAGATACCCTTGCTCTTTGGTAGGAGAGTTCAGTGTTGTGAAGTTGTAACTGCTTCCCAGAAGGAGCCATAAATTCAAAGTGATGTCCTCCAAAATAAAAAAGTAAAAAAAAGATGTTTGGGGAATTTGTGGAAGTAGGATACCACTAACTTGATGCTAAAAGATGAGAATAGTGAAAGGAAAAAAGCTTGTTAAAAAAAAAAGACTAATAAGGGAGGCCCTCCTCTCCACATCACGCAGTGCACTATAAGCAATAGCAATCAAAATATTGAGTTACGGGCGTAGCAAGAGGAACGGTGCAGCACTGGAGTAGGAGATAGTCCAAGATTCATATGGAACTCGTTATATAAAGTGGCGAAATGAGTGGTGAAAAGGCATACTGTTTAATAAATGTTGGGGATGGGAAATAAAACAAGCTTCCTACCTCATTCCTGCCATCAAAATAAACATCAGCTAAACAATAGAGGGAGAGATGATGGTGATTAATACAAAAGTTGAGACTGCAAAATTCTAAAAACTAAATAAATGGGTGTATTTTACAGTTAGGAAGGGAGGACTTTTCTAGGAGTGACATGAAATTCAAGAGCTGTAAAATAAAATGTGGTTATACTTGATCACAAAACAAAATCGAGATCTTGTCCAAAGTCCAAAGACAAACAACAAGCTAGTACAGGATATTTGCAACACATGCTGCTATTTCCAAGACTTGATTTCTTACAGAGCCACGTACCTTCATTTGCATATGACTATATGCATAGACACTCATACATATGTAAATACACATATACCATTTAATTTCTCCAAAGAGCTTCCTAACATTTATGTGCTCTGTAAGGATAATACCAAATTTTTACCCTGACTTTGGGACATTCTTTCATTTAATATACTTTTGTAATCATGTCTTTATATCAGGTAAGCATGTATTATTTTTACAAACAAAAATTAAAACCTGTGTTGACACTGCAGTGGTTGTTGGTCTTTTTGGAGACAAAGTCCCCTTTAAGAACCAGAAGCTGTGGACTTTATCCTTTCACAAGTGCACAGATGTACCGATGGCCAGAATGCTACAGGAGTTAAATCTCTGCTCTTTAAATAGTTCTCCAAAGTGAGAATAGTTCTCTAAAGTGAGTTAGTCAGTCATCAATTACTGAATAACAAACTACCCCCCAGTTTGTTTGCTTAAAACAAGATCTGTTTTATTGCTTATGATTTTATGGGTCAAAAAATTTGGCAGGTCTTGGCAGGTACAGCTTGTCTCTGCCTCAGGAGGTTCATTACTAGGGTTAGAAGATCCAGGAGTCCTTATGCACGTGTTTGGGGCCCAGGTCCTATCTGTGGGCTAGGGAGCCTCCAGTGCTTTGATTAACCCCTCTCTCAAAGAGAACTTCTTGAGGAAGCTGTCCATGGATTTGTCCTGAGATAGTCAAGGCAAAAGTGGAAGTCACTTGATGTCTGAGGCCTGAGCCATCACGCAGCAGCACTGCCATTACATTCTGTTGGTCAGTGAAAGCCACAGGGTCATGGACTGAGTTAGGAGGAGTGGCACAGTCACATGGCAAAGGACACGTGGAATGGGCAGGATTGCTGTGGCCATTTTTTAGAATAATCTACCACAATGTAGTTCTCTGAAAAGGTGCCACTTACAGCCAACAGATGAATTTGCCCATATGGGCCCTAGTATTCATGCTCAACAAAACATCGTGATGTAAGGGTGACTGTAAACTCTAATAGTAGTCTACTCAATTTAAATACTCAAGTAGCTTTTGGCAACTTATTCAATATTCTCCCCAAATAAAAAACATGAATGTATACATGAAATGAGAAAGTAGATGCTATATATGTTGGGTTATATGTTTCATCTACTTGGATAAGAAATATTTTATATGGCTAGGTGACCGTAGCTTAGTGGTTAGGGCGCCAGCCACATACACCAGGGCTGGCGGATTCAAACCCAGCCTTGGCTTGCTAAACAACAACGACAACTGCAAAAAAAAAAAAAATAGCCAGACATTGTGGTAGATACCTATGGTCCCATCCACTTAGGAGGCTGAGGCAAGAGAATCACTTAAGCCCAAGAGTTTGAGGTTGCTGTGAGCTGTAACACCGTGGCACTCTACCGAGGGAGACATAGTGAGACTCTGTCTCAAAAAATAGAAAAAAACTCAATAAGGCTTACTGCAAAACATGTAAATTATAAAAAATATATATATATATTTTATCCATAACTTAGAAAGCTCTAGTTTGAGAACTCTTCAGAAATCCCCTGCTATCCTAGATAATAAGGGTCACGCATTTTCATGCGGCCCATCATACCCACACCAAGAAGAAGAGCTGGAGAGAAAACACAAACTATGGCCCTAAAATGGATAAATGTAAGGGTAAGATTTAGAAATTAAAGCAACTTTATGTTGCCAAAGTCCAAGAGGATGTCCAGTTAAACGCGGTTAAGTTTAAGGACAACTTTACGTCCCTTCTGATCCACCACTCACACAATAGGCAATCGAGGATCACCGAACACAGGAGGAAAGCTGCTGATAAACTAGAGAGCAAAAGTAAACAAGCGAGAGATGAAGCTGAAGGAAGCAGAGATAATAAAGGAAATGGAAGAAATTAATGAAAATTACCGATTTATAATAGAAGATAAATAAGGAGATGTCATGTATCAGTAAAGAGCAGGAAATAGGAAAGAAAGGAGAAGTAGCTCTTGGAAATAAAGATAAAATTGCCAAAGTGAAACAAGATGTTAAATGCAGATTTTTTTCATGGACTCAGTTTTAGGTATGTCCAGGATGAACAGATTCCAGATCACCTGTTTAGTCCCCGCTAGACAATGTGATGCTGGCTTGATATCCTCTATCATCACTCACCTTAAGCATCTGTGAGAAAGATAAGGAGATTTATTGAGGAGGGGCTAGTAGTAAGAATTCCTTAAAGGGAGTTACTAGTGTGTTCTTTGTTGCCCATCTCCTTCCAGGGAATGTAAGAGGATTGGTCCCTGTGCCCCGTAAGTGAAGTGAGTTGATTCAAAGACATTGCCATACATCTCCCTCAATTTCTTCTGAGGAGCAGAGTGATTGGTAACTAGACCAGAAAAAGTTAAAACAGGGCAGGAGGCTATCTGAGGCTGCCCCTAACAGGGGAACAAAGAGAAAGGGGTGCAGAGAGGGCTTACTGCATCACATCGGCCATTGAACAAAGGTTTGTGCCCCCTGTGGGCCCATGAGGAAACTATGGAAAGGAACGGAAAGTGAATGATTCTGGAAAAGACCCCTGGAAAGGCAAGACTTCCCAGTTGTCCATTGTTAATTGGACAATTGTTAATTAAGACTATTTTTAATGCCTGAAAATGGCCCAAGTTCTTTTCAAAGGCAAGAAGAAGATATTCAAAACAATATGGCTAATAGACTATGGTATTAAAAATTAAATAACTCCTTGATTTCATAATGTACACCTTACAAGTCCAACTATTTCTCAACAAACTTGTACTTGTGGTTTCAACCTTCTTGTGGTCAATTTTTAGCCCTGAGAGTCTATCATGAAACACTAAGACAGCCAGAAAAGTCACAGTGAACATCCTTTTATAGAAATGGAAGTATTTAATAGATAGGCTGGATGGCAATAGCAACAAAATGTGTAATACAGTAAAAAGAGACAGGGTTTATAAAATGAGAGGGGGCAGGGAAGAGAGACTTAGATCAACCCAGAGAGTTTAACATTTGACTATTAGGAATTCCAAAATGTCAAGAGAAGATGGATAGAAGAAAATTATTAGAAATTATTAGAAAAAGAGAAATTATTAGAAAAGTTTCTAAGAATGGAAGAATATAAAGTTTCAGACTAGAAGGGCACAACTCTGTACATACTGTCATTGAAAAATCAATCAATAAAAAGATCTACACCAAGAAATACTGCTGGGATATTCCAGAATAACACATATAACAAGACTCAGAAAGCACTCAAAAGGGGTGGGGGGAGGAGTTATAATCAGGGCAGTTAGAATAAGAAAGACATCAGACTTTTTTATGGCTATCTTTGGAAAGAAAAAAAATAAAAGCAATATTTTTATAACTCTGAGAGAAAATGATTTTCACCCTAGAATTCTATACCTACCTAAACTTTTGATCAAGTCTGAGCATGGAATAGAGAAAGACGTCTTCAGTATGTAAGACTCAGAATTATTCTGTCCCCTGCACTCTTTCCTTGAGATTCGGCCTCAGCCAAATGAGGCAGTTCACTCTGGTACAGAAAGGACCCGTGAAACTAGGGGTCCTGTGAACATAGGAATCAGAAATGTAAAGCAATATCCAGATGATGAGAAAGGGCAAGTCCTGTATGACAGCTGTACTGTGGGTATAGAAAGGAACAGGTTCAGATCAGATTTTAAAAAATATAATTGATACATTATCTGGTCAATTTGACTATGGGAAATAATAATGGAGCACATGAAAGAAAATGAAAAATAAATATACAGAAAAGTAAGTAAATTAAAAAGAGGAAAAGCAACTATGAACTTGCAGGAAAATTAGCATTTGTACATGAAATGAAAGTAGTGCCTTACTTGGTTCTGCAGTACATAATACATGCGCAGTATAATAAATACTGTTAATGTAACATATTTTTTATCAGGAATTACAAATATTCTTAGTATATCACTAGAAGTACATTTTTTTAATGAGATGAGAAGGAGAATGGTATCACAGAGCAAGATCCTCACATCCCACAAAGGGCATCAATAGACTAACCATAAAATTGCAATGAGACTTTTGGCAATCTACAGATCAGAATAAACACTAAGAGATTTAAGTGGTTGCCTTTGAAAAGTGGAATGGAGAAGGAAAAAAGTGGAAGTTTGAGACTGTTGAGGGGGTGTTTTTTTTAATATTAAATTTATTTTGTCACTATTTTATTTTTAGCTATGTAGGTATATTGCTTTGACAAAGAAATTGACTAGAAACAAAAAGAATATTCAATCATGGCTTGATTCAGTTCAATCCCACATTATTTATTGATCACCTTCTTTTCTCAGATCAGTGTGACTTATGGGAGATTTGCAGGTAAAACACAGTCATGCTCCTTGGAAGATATTTAGGGAGGAGACAGGGCACTGGGGGACTAAAGAGCCTGGGCGCCAGTGTCTGACATGGGTGTGTTCCAGCCTCCTCCCATGCTGGGTGGCTGACTGGTCAGCCTCTCTGTGCCTCTGTTTCCTGGGCTGTAATATGGGGATGGTGAGAACAAGCATATTTAGTAGGTTTGGTGGGGAGCTTAGGAGGGCGCTTCAGTGGGTGCTTCAGAGCGTAGAGCACACTAAATGCTCAAGAAGGAGCAGTTATCACGTTATTTTATTCATAGTTAGTAACACACACATCATGAATGGTAAGCACAATGCTAGCTGGCCATGCAAAGTATGTGGGAGGCAGATCCCCTGGATGTTTAAAAACTGATTCTTGAATAAAAATAATTAAAAGTACAGGGTGCTGATTCTGAACTAAAAATCTTTGCAGAGGCAGAGGCCCACGTGACAGGCTTCTGAAGCCCAGCATGTTGGCGTGTGTTTTCTTGGCTTTTGTCTCATGCACTGCGCCTGTCCCGCCAGGTCTGGCACTTCATTACCTTCTCCTGGTTCCACAGTTCCATCATGCAGCCGCTTCTTAAGTTTTCTGCCCTCGGGTAACTGCAAACAGCCTTCACCCCGTCTTCTGCCTGTCAACTGAAAGGCCACTGTGAGTTCACTTCCTGAGAGGGGCCCTGCTGGAGACCAGATAACCCAGCTGAATTGCCAGAATCCCCCTCAGGTTTACTTTTTGCAGACAGGGAAACACTGCTCTTCTGCCTCTGACACCCTCAGCTATTAGGATCTCTGCTATATTCTGTTATTGAACTGATATGTCGTCACCTATGTGACCAGGGAACAGACCGTAGGAAAGCACAGTAGAAGGATCAAATAAATGCAAGAGATTCCATTCTAGGGATTAAAAATAGTCTGAAATAAATTCTCAAAGTCTAATAAAAATTTTCATTTATTTGAGTTTAATCAGCCTCAAATACAGAAGTTTTAAAAAAAGCAAAACCTGCTATGATCTTAAGAAGAAAGAAGGAAATAAAATTACATAGACCATATGATCTTGTCTACGTAAGAAGAAAAAAAAGACCGCTGGAAAGGAATAAAATGTTCAGAGAGGTCATTCTGGTCTCAGAGATTGAGTAGGTTTTATTTTCTGCTTTATACCTTTTCTTTTTATATAGAGAGAATTATTTTGTCATGAGAAAAAAATATGATTTAAAAACAAGCAGTAATAACCTCAAGATAAATAATACAATTCAATTTAATTTCACAAATACTTGAATACTTATTATTGATATTATTATATTGTGTTTGGTGCATTTAGAATTCAGTGCACTTTGGTACTGGCATGAATTGTATTTATTTAAAATTAAGTTTAATGGCATCTTGTGATTGTCATTTATCCTCAGTTGATTTTAAAACTCTCAAAGGCAAGAGAGGGGCCTAATTGTTTGATCATAAGTGCTTATAAATATTTCAGCCTTCAAGAGAGAGAGGAAATAATGTTTCTTCCTCCCTGCCCACCAACTTAGGATACTTGGAACAAGTTCTCAACAATGACACAATCCATTTGGACAATGATAGCCCCCTGTCTCATTACCTGGAAGGCCGCTGAACTGTTCCTGAGTTTAGTGCCAATTACCTGAAGGTTAATGTGGCCAGGCAATACCAAGAGAATTGGGGTTTTTGTGAGAAATGGTCCGTGTCACATTATGCTCAGAACGAGAGGGTGTGATTGACAATGTGGAACTGCTCGCTTGGGCGGCCCAGAGCGTCCCCTGCATTCTGCTCACTTGGGTGGCCCAGAGTGGCGTCCTGCTCTGGGCGGCTCAGGGGGGATCCAAAGGGAGTGAATCCGGGCAGTGCGTGTACCCCAGCTCTGTGCGGCTCACTGCGGGCGCAGTATGAACAAGCCCCTGCCTTCAAGGAAATTACATTTCCAATACAGCTAACCTCTGCTACAGCCCCATCTATTAGAGTGGGGTGTCATTGAAAAGTGAGAGTTTGGGGGCCGCAGTACTAAAGCAGAAGAGGCAGAAATCAGAAATGCACATTTTCCTCATATGTCAATATGGCAACCATTATCACTCCCATCTGCTCCTTTCCTATCCCCCCAGAAAAGTTAGAATGTATTTGCTACAAAACAGCATGGCAAATCATTCCACATGTCAACAATAATAAAGGCCTCTTTGTAGGAACATGAGTTTCCAACTCAGAATCCTAATTACCACCACTGTCGCTAACACAGGAAGCACCTCATTCTTCGGAGAATGAACAGCATTTATTGTTAAAGTTCCTCCGTCTGGTGGAAAACTTAATCTTGCTGGGCTTTACCAAGAGCGACGTTTAGCTTCCCTTCTACACAAGCACCTGCATTCACTCTGCTGAGGACACGATTTCTTGATGTGACAGGAGCACACTAAGATCATGCCCACCACATGGCTCTTTCTACCTGGAAAGTTCTCCCCCCAAACCCTTACAGCCCTTCCTCCCCCACAGTTTTCAGTTCTTTGTTCAGACATTGCCTCTTTCCGTCTCTAACCACCTTTGGGAAGATCTCCCAGCCACCTCTAACCCCTTGCCTTGCTTTATTTTTTTATAGTACATGTACCTACTACGACCCGAAATTATAAGATAAATCTAAGTCTACTTTTTCACCTAGAAGGGGCATATCCAACCTGCAACCCGCAGGCTGCATGCTGATTACAGAAACATGCACAGACCATTTTTTGGCCCAGCAGCTTTTGGTATTCTTTGTGAGTTTAATGTGTGGCCCAAAACATCTCATTCTTTCAAAGTGCAGCAGAGAAAAATAAAGGTTGGATGCCCTTCCTCTAGAATGTGAGTTTCAAGAGTACGAGTTTCTTGTTTGCCCTCTTTTCTTCTACATCCGAGAACCCTGAAGAGTGGAGAGTACAGAGAGGACACTCCATAGATATCTGTTAAATGAGTAAATGAATGAATAAGTTTAGCCGAGTTTACTTAGAGAAAATATTGTAAAGCACAAGAAAATTAGGTCGAAAAATTGTAGGTCATCTCTACAAATATTCAACCCGTATTTTTCATGGAATAACGGGCTTCAGAATGAAATTCCTGCTATTAAGCTTGACAGCACGTGCATATACACACTCAGAATAAGCAAAGTACCAGAACATAAAAAGCTTCCTGGGACCCCTGAGCTCCATTTTGGTCACTTAAAGGGTAAAAGCCCTAATTTCAAATCCAGCGCACTTTTTGTGTTTCAGCCCCTTTTGCAGCAGGCACCCCATGGGAAAACTAGAGATAACATCGGGCTGTGTTTACCAAGAGGATGCTCTGGTCTAAAAGTCCCCTGGCTATTGTCACACCATTTGTTTTTCATGACTGGAATGTGTGGCACTATTGGAGGGTGGGCTGATGTCTAAATTGAATGGGTGAAGAGAAACAGAGAGATGCTCTCTTTTTGCCACCTTTGTAGACAGGCGGCTGGGGAGTCTATGTACTGAATTACCCACTGTCAATTATTGATGGATTTGGCTGGAGTCATTTATACTCTCCAGTTACTTTGACATGTGGCCAAAAGGCAGCTGCTAGCCTGGTAGGAACCTCCCTTTTATCCATAGGAAAGTTCAAAAGAAAAGACTCAACAAACCAAATTCATCCTTATAAGCTTCTATACATTTCTAGAACACTCAGGACAATCTATTATTCTTAAGAGTCTAAGTCATTCATTTATTCATTCATTTCTTTTGTGTTTAATTTTACCCAAGAAAGTGAGGCTGATATTCATCAGTTTACACTCATGCAACCCTATTGGATATTAAAATACTAAAACATGGATTTACAGTTGCTCAGGAGTCCGTATCCTGACCACCCCAACCCCCACCAGAGACACCTGGGTTTCCCATAAGAACCTCTTACCAGACCTTTCCCAAGTCACCTCTGAAGGGTTAATGCCTGGCACAGCAGGAGGCCTTCAAGAACAGGTATCTGAGAGAATCACTGAGGTCCATATAATAAATATTTTGTTATCACCCCACCCAGCACTGTACTAGCAATAAAAGTTTCATTTGAAAGTTGTGTCCTTCATAACAAATCCAAGCCTAGCTTAACAGAAATGGAAGTCACATACTGAAAATATTAAAGTGTTTTGAACACCCTAAAAGAGAATGTTTCCAGGATTTAATTCTTTTGCCTTGCCCTATCAAAACAAACCTCACACTCTTCGCCTACTTTGAGAGTATTTCCAAAGAAAGGACATTCAGGTTTTGACACATGTGCCCACAATGCACAGATCTCTCTCTCTCTCTCTCCTTTCTACAAATTGTAAGTTGTCTCTACAAATATTCCACCCTGTGTCTTTCACATCTCTCTTTCTCTCTCTCTCTCTCTTCTTCTCCTCCCCTCTTCTCTCCTCTTCTGTCCCTCTCTCTCTGTTCCTGTATTGTAGCCACGGCTGGGACAGATGAGTCAACTGTCAATTCCCAGGCTCCGTAGCACTGCACTTCCAGAGAAGATCTGATGACTGGGTCCAGCTAACCACATATAATGCAATACTTGGCAACCTGTTCATTTTCTGGGAAAGAAGTTAGTCTTCAGCAGCTTCCACATAACTGCATGAGTCTCACAGAACTCTGGCCACATTTCTGTGCTTTGATTTAGACAGTTTCTCAGGAATAAGTAAGAGAAATCCTGAATCAGTTTCAAGGCCTCTGCATGGGCCTAAGGAAAAGAAGACCTGCAACCTACTAGTTATTAGTAAGGACAGTGCAGGACAAATGCTATTGACATTGAAGTGCAAAGACTTGCTGACATGTTTTTTTCAAGAAGAGTGAGGAGTTTGGTGCTATCTACTCAGCCTACTCATTACGCTGGGCTGACTCTAAAGGATTCTAACGAACTAGTAGAACAAAAGGCGCTGACTTATTATTATTCTACTGTGCTTACCTCCTTGCGTTGTTTTAGTGATTTTTATTCTGATGGGGAGCTCCCTTGTTGAGTAGCTTTCGTCTCCATGGGACATAAGTACAATTTCCCAATCACTTGAGTGCTAGATTTAGCCATCCCTCCATTCTAAGCCCTGTTTTCTTTAATTTTCCAGGTCCATCCTTCAGTTGACAGGGGAGGCACCACCACCTTCAGGCTCCCTTTTATAGAAAAAGGAAATAGGAACACGAGTTTCTATTAGACCTTATGCCTCTGGTTTTATTTTATAAGCAGCCTGGACATGTGAATTAATGTGTGGTTCTGACAAAAACAAAACATTACTTAGGAAGCAACAGAGGACTTTTTCTTTTTTCCTTCACTTAAAATATCTTGCTCTACAAAGCAGGAAAGAAATACTTTGTCTCACCTCAGCTCTCCTGACTTGGCAGTTGACTAGGCTAGACTAGTACTAAACAAAAGAGATTCTAGGGGAAGCTCCATCTGGGGGAGAAGGGACAAGAAGGAAGGAGGAAAAATCCTAGCAAGAAATTTCAGGGAGGATCTCACTTTGTGGGAGCTTGCAGCAAATGAAATTCAAGTCTCAGTTTACTCAGAAAGTAATGAGGAATCAAGGTTAGCGGAATTTCTACTTTGGGTGCATGTTTTTTTTCTGAGTGAGCACAAAATCATTGTCATTCATCATTTAGTATCAGGATTATTATCAATCAAATCTCTTACAGATGTTTTCTCTATAACCTCTCAGGTGCTGAACTGTGAGCTAAATAGGAATTATATTTGCCTCTCAATCTGTTTTCAGTGAAAGGGGCATTCAGCCTGCAGAAAATAAGTGATTGAACACTCAACTTAGCTTCGACAACTCCTTCCATATTGTATGTGAGTGAAGCAAGAGAAGGAGTTCCTGGGGACTACAGGTCTGCCCTTACTCACATTTAAACTGTGGCATCTAGGACAATGCCTGCCAATGCTCAGAAGGAAGAAATAAGTGCCAACGATATCCATAAAGTCTGGAAACACAGGTGGATGTACAAAATGTTATCAAGGGCACCTTTAACCTGTGAAAAAGTGAAATAACATCATCTATGTTTCCACACTTCACGGACACCCTGTCATGTGTGAAATGTTAAGTAGTAGAAAAAGGTGGTGGTGCCTACTGTTTATTTAGGGCAGAGACCAGGGGGACTTGCCAGCTATTTTTCCAGTTATTTGGCAAAGACTTCCTAGAAGAAGAAATGTGTGAAGCTCTTAGAAGAAAGCAAGAGAGCTTAAAAAATTACCAAAGGAAGGTGTTGGGGCTGATGATGAACAGAATGAGCTCTTTCTATAGGGTGACTGAGTCTCCTGATGCTTTCCCAGTCTTTACATCAGTGCTTCTCAACTGTGGACAATAATGTCAGTGTTCAGAGCTATTTCGAGTTGTCTCACTGAGAGGAGGAAGTTACTAGCATCTGGTAAGTAGAGGCCAGGATGCTGCTAAGCACTAACAGTGAGAAAGACAAGGAATGGCCTGACCCAAAGTGTTACAGAGCTGGGGCTTAGACAGCCCAGTCTCAGGGAACGTTGGGGATGCATTTCCTGACACACTTCAAACTATGTTAATTGCCTGTTGCATCCTCCTTTTACCTTGTACTTCCCCTCATGGCACCTATCACAATTACAATTAAATGTATCTGTCTCTTTCACAAAAGTCAAACTCCATACAAGAAGAAAGTGTGTGCATCTCCTTCACCACTGCTGTCCCAATTACAATCCCTGGCACATTGTAGACTCTCAACGAATAGTTACTGAATAAATCAGTCAAGAGATGGCTAATATTAGAAGATAAGCAAAAGAGATGCTCAAGTTGTTAATGAGAGAGGTAGTTCAGAAGACTCCTTCTTTGCTACAAAGAAATCGTTCAGGCTTACTTTTCTCATTCTCTCTTATGGCCCCTTGACGCCATCCCGGTCCATGGATAAAAAGGGCATCTGCTGAGACAGGAGTTCTGGAAACACTTTTGCTTTCCTGATAAAAGGGAGAGACGAAACAAGCACCAACCTTCTTTTTTCACCTAGTTGGAACCAACATCAGTTAACTGCCTACGTCTGGACTAATTATTAAAGAAGAAAAGGAACCCACCTCTGTTGAAGCCACCCTAGTTAGGTTTTCTCTTACCTGCAGCTGAATGTACTCCTATCTGATGATACCTTCTTCTGCTTTGATAGCTCATCTTTCTTATGGTCTTTTAAACGAAGCAAGGCAGAAATAGAGATGGTAGCTAGCACAGTATGGCCTGGGCTTAATTCCATCTGAAACACAAAGACTCTAAGGGAGCAGAGGTTGTAGCCTAGAAAGACTTATAGTGAAGCCCAATGCCACTTTGTAGTTATATAATAAAGAGAGATGCCAGAGCTCATGGTGCAAGAAGGGGAGAAAAGTAAGTATTCATGATATAGTATGGACCCGGCTGTATTCCCGTTTACATTTTTCAGGCACTTTTTTTTCTTAGTAGTCGGGGTGGGGGTTAGAAGATGAGATTTTCAGATGCAGTTTTAAAGATTCTGCACGGAGAGGAAATGTTTAGCACAAAGTGCCTACTCTACGAACTCTTGGGGATACACACTTCATAGAACTTCTACCTCCTTCTGCTCTTCTCTTTAGTCTTCTCCACTGGGATGTGAGAGGTGTGGAGTTCAGGACCATATACTATTGCTCCCAGTTTCTCTGCTCCCAGCACAGACCATGCCTATAGGATGTCCTCAGCCAGGAAATCCCCAGCTGGACACTCGTGCTTTTCTCCCTCCTAGTCTTTCAAGGGCATAGTTGAAAAGAGAGAAAAAGAGAGAGAGAGATAATTAAAAATGTGTAGAAGAGATTAATTTCATTCATTTCCTTCATCTTTGTTTTGTTTTTTAATCTCAAGAAATAGTTCCTATACTTTCAATAGAAGAGAACGTGGAGCCCCAAGTTAGGGAAAATCCTTAAGAGAAAAAAAATTATTAAAAAAAGATATTTTGAACAGAGAAATTCTCAAAATTATATTCCTCAGAACCCAGTTTGTAATAAAGAAATAAATAGGCTGGTACGGTGGCTCAAACCAGTAATCCTAGCACTCTGGGAAGCTGAGGCAGAAGGATCGCTTGAGTTTAGGAATTTGAGGCCAGCCTGAGCAAGAGTGAGATCCCATCTCTACTAAAAATACTTTTTCATGTTTGTTTTGGCCATTCATCTGTCATCTTCAAAGAAGTTCCTGTTCAAGTCTTTTGCCCACTTATAAGTAGGGTTGTTTGCTCTTTTCTCAAAGAACTAAGAGTTGGCCTTCCATTTGATCCGGCAATTCCATTATTAGACATGTACCCAGAAGAATCATTTTACCACAAAGACATTTGCACCAAAATGTTTATTGCGGCTCAATTCATAATTGCCAAGTCATGAAAACAACCCAAATACCCATCAACCCATAAATGGATTAACAAACTGTGGCATATGTATACCATGGAATACTATTCAACCTTAAGAAAAGATAGAACTTTACATCTTTTATGTTTACCTGGATGGAGCTGAAACACATTCTTCTTAGTAAAGTATCTCAAGAATGGAAAGAAAAATACCCAATGTACTCACTAATAATATAAAACCAATATATAAACAACTACATGCCCACAGGAACGATAAAACACAAATATCGTCTAGCAAGGGCAGGGTGGCGAGAAGGAGGAAGAACAATTGGCAGGAGGAGGGAGGGCAACTGGCGGGATCTCACTTAATGTGCACAATGCGAGGGTGTACCGCATATCCCCTGGGTGAAGGGCTCAACTACAATTTGAACTTTACCTTGGAAGTGAGAACAATGTAACATAAAAATTTGTACCCTCATACTAACTTGAAATAAATAAATAAAAATAGAAAAATTAGCTGGGCATGATGGCAGGCAGCAGGCTCCCCAGCTACTCAAAAGGCGGAGGCAGGAGGATCACCTGAGCCCAGGAGTTGAAGGTTACAGTGAGCCTTGAAAATGCCTGGAAGACAGAACAAGATCCTGTCTCCTAAATACATACATACATACATACATACATATACACATATATGCTTTAGGCAATACTAGCTTAAATAGTTAGCATCTTTAATATGCTGTGTGCTAAGCTTTTCCAAGAGGTATATGGTTTGTTATTCTTCAGATTCCTATGTAACCCCAAAAGGGTTCCATAACAAAAAAAACCACACAAAAAAAATGATTATCGAATTATTTGCTCACTTGAGGCAAAGTTTGGGAACTGCTAATACGGCTTATGAGGAGAGTGCATGGGGCACACGGGTGGAAGAAACTACGAGGAAAGGAGATGGCAGTTCAGAAAATGGAGAGGTCAAGCCCCTGGAGAGACACAGAGTCCTAACAGGAAAGTCTGCGTTCCATGCCCGCGATGGCACTCTAAATGCTTAGCGTGGAGACTGAGGAAAGCAAGGTGGCTGCAGCTTTAAGTGAATAATCAGAAGCCTGGCAATATATTCCAGAAACGCTACCTGACTTGTGTCACTTCCCTAAACTGATTGCCCCAGGGGTAATGGGGTGATTAAACCCTTCATTTCTTCTTTCACAGAATCGCATTTGAAATGAGTTAAAAGCTAAGAACTTTTGAAGAACACAGTCAAATAACATGCATGAAAAGACTTGAGACTTTGTAAAAACAGTTACGCTTATTAATTTTTGTTTGAGGCCGGTAAGATTCTTGGGCAAGTGTTCTTACTAACAAATCAAGAACAATTAATTTTTTTTTAACCTTACCTGGCAAAAGGCAAGAATAATTAATTTCTAAGTTATGTTTATGTCTGGGAGATTCGCAAGTGGTTGGGCTAATTAACAGCAATGAAATAACTCATAAATCGTGCACCTGTGTCAAAGTAGTAAATGAAGTCAGGATTGAGCCTCCCCTTTGGTATTTCAGGAGTGTCGAGTTTGACACCTGTTGACAAGTTTTAAAGTTCAAATAAACAAACACATGGTTTTTTCTTTTGACTGAATTTGAAAGCTCTAAGATGGGAACCCTAAAGCCGTAAACATTTACACAGCTTGACAAGCTCCTCATTATGTAAATACTTTGTGAAAACAACCGTGGTCCATAAAGTATTAAGGCTATTTGATAAAAATCAGTTTTTGTTTGGTGGTCTTTTGAAGCTAGTGTGACTCCTGGTCATTCTATATGACTATAAAAGCTTTTCGGAATCAAATCCTAATCCCAACATGTTTTTCTTGTTCATTTGAACCTTTTATATACGTGTGGGAGCCAAAGAGAGTGGAAAGCTTTTAGGGCTTAAGCTTAAATTGTCATTCTCATGCATGCTCTCTGAAAAGTATTTGGCATGTTTGTATTTGTAAGTTAAAATATACATTTATGTTCTTAAGCATCTTTTTCTCTTTCTGTTTGTTTGCTTGGCTTACAAATGCAGACTATCTTATAATGGGTGAGCAGACATGCTAACATTTGGACCGCTTGACTTACCACCTTGTAAAAGTATCTGTGGGTGTTGATTTTCTAGCATGGCCCCCTGAATCAAGCTCCCAAAGAGAACAAATATTCTCAGCCCAAACTCAATAGGGTTACTACTTCCGTTGCCCTGCCCCCAGGAGCATAAGAAATCAACATAGCATTCACAAAGGCTATTAGTTCAGTGCTCTGGAGAAATTTTATTTTGTTTTTGTTTTGTTTGTCATAAAAAATAAGCAGCTGAGGCTGATAAGCAGAAATTCCTAGCACTCCATTCTTCCCCTATGGCTATTATGCCCAATAATCATAATATTGGTAGATAGGGTTAAACTATAAGAAATTCATATTGTACCCCATGATTGCATTAATGTACACAGATATGATTTAATAAAAAAACTCATCAAAGGACTAAATTTAAATGGGCACACGAAAAGGTAAAAATACATTTTTAATACTGTAAAGCTAAAAATTAAAGTATTTGCAAGTATTTGCTTCTCAGATGAATGTGTGTGAAAATGAATCGTATCAGCTAGCCTCTGCTGCCTAAGAAACACCTTTGAATCTTATTGCTTAAAATAACCACCATTAAATATAGACATCTATCATATGTCAATTTAAAAAAGGAAAGAAAAAAATGTAAGAATAAAACAACCCCCATTTAGTTAGCTCTGATTCTCACGTCTGCAGTTGGGGTTGGCTCAGAGGACTGGGTCTCATGACCTGCGCTGGGGGTTGTCTCACACGTCTGTCATCAGCTGGTGGTTTAGTTCTGGATTTTCTGGTCTAAGATGGCCAAGGCAAGGACAGCTGAGGCCTCTCTACCCGTGGACTCTCAGGCTTGTCCTTATTCAAATACAACAGCCATACCTTTTCCATTTATTTTTAATCTTTCCGTGTCTCTAAATTCCTTTTGTCATTTCCTTAATCTGGACCATATCCACGCATATCTAGAGGCCATATTCTCTATCTCGGTTGCCTGGATTTTCTGGAAGCAGGGAGTAGAGCGAAAGCCAACATTTCTCCTGACTTGTTTTTAATAACCTTTAGGGTTATTGTATTTGTGTCTTCAATGGTCATCAGCTCCAAATGCTTTCAGGAAGGAACCACGGTCTAAACAAAACTAATTAATTAATTATATGGCCAAATGATTAAAAATTGATGGCTAAATGAATTAGCATTTTTATTGAATTTATTGCTTTTTATTTCTATTCCCTGTTTCCTGTGTGTCTCATATGAGCTCACCAGTCCCTGGCAATTTTGCCCTTAAAAACTTCATCTGATGGCAAATGTGAGACATCACTTAAACTCTGCAGCCACTGCAGAATGTGCCCTAATTGTCTGTCACCGATTAATCAGGAAGCTCGAAGTGACTGATTGCTGCCTCCGTCAACACAGGATGTTTTGACACAGCTGTTTGGACAAGGCTGTTTGAGGCCCCCTACAAGGCTTGCTGGCATTTGGGAAGTGGACATGGCCCAAGGGTCAGGGTTTAGAAGCAGCCACTTCTCTCTCATCAAATAGCAAGGGCTCACGTGCATACTGGACCATCTTCCCTGTGAGGGGCTCCCAAAAGGAGACTCTGGTGAGCAACATTTGTGTTAGCCAAGTAAGTCAGAGGCTTCTTCGTTAGTAATCTTCCATACAGCTACACAAACTCTAGTGCATGTTAGGAAGAGAAAGCATTGAAATATAGGCTGAAGGAGAGGGAAGAAGGTTTAAAATTGTGAGTGTTAAGAAGGAAGGAACCCGTTCACAAGGAAAACATACCAGAAGGTAAAACCATGACTTTTCCTTAGTAATAAAGTTCAGCTGTCCAGATGCAGAGCCTAAGAAATTGGACAAGTAGATATACCCAGGGTTGGCTGGCTCCATGCTGGTTGGAACATGGAGCCAGCCAACCCTGATGAAATTATTCCAAGAGAGTTTAAAGGATAGCAAGAGAGTTCTAAAGTGATGGAATGTGGAATGATGGAAAATGATGGAAAGCTCAATAATGTAAAGGAAAAGTTGTTGAGGCTACTTGCCCTTCATGGCATACTTGACCAGTGATCTCAAGCCTGAGAGGTAGAGCTGGCAATGCTGTCTACAATATATTCCATCTAAAGGCGGTCATCACCATTCACCTGAAAATGATACTTTAATGATAGTGTTCTAAGAAAATGATTGATCATATGAAACAAAGAAAATTGCCTTTAAACACACTGAGATTTTTAAATGAAGGCTTTTTCTCTTATTTATTACTACTTTCTTGTAATGTTCACTTTGTTCAAACTTATTTTTCCAAACACAGTGAAAAGAGAGTCCAAGTTACCAGCCAAAATGCTGTGGAAAGATATGAAAGTAATGAAAACTTCAAGGTTAGACATTTCGTAAGATCAGCAAAAGCCTGAAAGCCCATGCTATTTAAATCCATGCCAGTTTCCAGAATTTGTATTTTATTAAGAAAAGCATCAATGTGACAGGTGGAAAGGTGACTACAATGACAACTGTAATCATTCACACATGTTCACTCATTGCCTGTAAGACACCCATCAAATCTAACCCTGGTGATATTGCAGCAGTAATTCTAGCTTTTATAATATCATGGACGATTCCTCTCAGGAAAGTTCTACCTTATCTGGCCATACTACTGTCTAGATTCCTCAAGGACACTGTCTTCCCAGAATCATTGCAAACATTTAAATAATACAAATGCCCAACCTGGTTCCAATTTACTATGGTCAAACTGCATTTTCCATCATGATCTTCTTAGTACTCACAGGCTAAAAGACTACAGGGTAACAGTCACCTGATAGCAACAGGCGGTGAGATCCAACAGATTTTCCAGAGTTTAAGTCTTGCCCTTAGATTTTTTAGTAGATTTATGTAACCTCTCTGAGCCTCAGTTTCCTCTTCTGAGAACTGAGATTGATCGAATATTGAGTTGATGTAGATAAAAGTTAAATTGCTTATTAAATACAAGATGGCTTAAATCCATAGGGTCTGTGGACATTTCTGCTAATTCTATTGATTAAGTGCTGATAATTAACATTGATTCTGTCAACTTAAACCATCCTTTGAAATTTCATATTTATATACCACATAGTGTATCTGTAGATATCCCACATTGATCCTGATCTTCCTTTGCCTTGGCCAACAGACATAACTTGTCTGTACAATCTCCAGAACTAATTGTGTATATCTGAACATATGCTACCAAGAAACTCCACTTAAAATTGAGTACAGTAGAGCATATCAGTATGTTCTATCAATTAAAGATATTTGAGATTGAGTCCCCAAGATATGTACAGGATATATACAAATGTATTCCTATCCTAATATATTTTTATATCATTAAGCCATATAAAAATAGATATCTTAAACTAAAATAAAAGATGATATAGTCATGCCTTAAGTATTTAAACCTCAAATTTAGTAAAAAATTATTTTGCTACTCACTACAATATTATTTTTAATAACGGTTATGGTGGAAACAACGTGGCAGGGAACAGATTGTAAAGTATCAACTCTGCCCATTTTCTTATTTGCTTGAGCTTGGTGGCTTCTTTGCAGGAATCCTTTAAGCCAGCTTTGTCATTTGAGACAGGTTAGAGAAACTAAAACTAGGTAATATAATTAGTAAATCTACCAGTGGACAGTAGTTAAGAGTAGTACTTTACAATAAGCTGAAAGTAGGGAAAATAACCTCAATTCTTTTGGGTTTTGGCAATTGCATACGACATATGACCCAAGACTTATGGATGAAATAAAAACAGGAGAGTCAATGTTTACAACATTTAGTTAGTAAATTTAAATGTTGGTAAGGCTTATGCTTTTTCTTCGGAAATGAAAAATAAATAGAAGCTCTAATTCTTTATTTCTGGATTTCAACACATTAGTGGCTTCAAACTGGAGTGTGCATCAAAACCAACTGTAAGGCTTGTTAAAATATGCTTAGCTGTGTCTCATTCCCAAAGTTTCTGATTTAGTCACTCTGGGGCAGAACCCAAGAATTTGCATTTCTAAAAATTTTCAGGTGATACTGACGTGTCTGTTCTCAGGGACCACACTTTGAGAAACACTGTAATAGATCATTGTGAAGACTCCCTGGGTTGCATCCTCTCCCAGATCTTTGGTATATGTAACACAAATCTCAACAGGATTGGTGCCATCAAAGAGCTTACTAAATGTAGAATATAAATGTCTGTACACAATAACTAAGAAAAAGCCATGAAAGCTATGTCAACCAGTTTGATGAAAGTATTTCAAACTGTGTACAGCACATTATACCCCATGATTGCATTTATGTATACAACCATGATTTAATAAAATATATTATAACAAAGATATCTGTATCAGAATGTTTATTGCAGCCCAATTCATAATTGCTAAGTCATGGAAAAAGCCCAAGTGCCCATCAACCCACAAATGGATTAATAAATTGTGGTATATGCACACCATGGAATATTATACAGCCTTAAAGAAAGATGGAGACTTTACCGTTTCATGCTTATATGGTTGGAACTGGAAAATATCCTTCTTAGCAAAGTATCTCAAGAATGGAAGAAAAAGTATCCAATGTACTCAGCCCTACTATGAAGCTAATTTATAGCTTTAATATTAAGGCTATAACCCAATTACAGTACAAGAATATGGGGAAAGCGGCAAGGGAGGGGAGGGGAGCGGTGGAGGGATGGAGGGGGAGTCATTGGTGGGTCCACACCTACGGTGCATATTGGAAGGGTACAGGTGAAACTTACTAAATGCAGAATACAAATGTCTTCATACAATAACTAAGAAAATGCCATGAAGGGTATGTTAATCAGTTTGATGAAAGTATTTCAAACTGTGTACAGCACATTATACCCCATGATTGCATTTATGTATACAACCATGATTTAATAAAATATATTATAACAAAGATATCTGTATCAGAATGTT
>CAUYRH010045579.1:0-25507 GCA_963574655.1 Perodicticus potto
AAAGAAAGAAAGAAAGAAAAAATAAAGTATTTTTAAGAGGTTTTTTCCCTAGGCTTTTTTTTCTTTTTTTTCTGTTTAGAATTTCAGGTCACCTATAAGAGTCACAGAGGTTGAAAGGATTTTGTTCTTCATTATGCCTAAATGTAATTCCAAATTTATGGCTCCTCGAATTATATATTAAATTGTAAAATAAGATAAAGAAAGCTTTCTGAGATGGTGATATTGGGAGAACTCAAGAGTAATCTGAAGGGAAATGTTAGATTATCCTTAATACAACAAAGCAAAAGAAACTCTAAGTGGCTGAAAATTTAAGTCTTTGTTAAAGTACCTAATAAAACTAGAATATAATATTTATCAGGCATTTTAATGAATTAAGTTTTCTCGACATTAAAGCAAAAGAAAGGCATACAAAGGAAAAAGAGGCCGGTTATAAATATTTAAAATGTGAAAGCTTTCCCTGTGGTTCCCATTTCCTCACTTAAAATAATAAAAGATGTGCATTCAAGGGCCAAGTTTCAAGGAGGGCCTGTTCCATTGTTAAGTGAAACTGGTGCTGGCCCACAGCCAGTAACAGTAGGCCCTCTGGCCTCTAGCACAGTTTGATAACCCTGCCTGGACTCATGCTAAGGTGCCCACATCTCACCTACTATTGCTTTTGCAACTGTCAATCCATGAAGAAAGGCAAATAACATCTTAGTATTATTCTGAAATGTTACTGAACTTGACGACTCTCTAAAAGGGTCTTTAAGCCAAACACAAAATGATAAGGAGCTATTTCAAAGAAAAGCCAGTCTGGCTCAGCGCCTGTGGCTCAATGGGCTAAGGCGCCAGCCACGTACACCTGAGCTAGCGGGTTTGAATCCAGCCCGGGCCCGCCAATCAACAATGATGGCTGCCACCAAAAAATGGCCGGGCGTTGTGGCGGGCACCTGTAGTCCCAGCTACTTGGGAGGCAGAGGCAGGAGACTTGCTTGAGCCCAGGAATTGGAGGTTGCTGTGAGCTGTGATGCCACAGCACTCTATCCAGGGTGACAGTTTGAGGCTCTGTCTCAAAAAAAAAAAAAACAAAAGGAAAAGCCAGTCTACAAACTCAACTAGCCACATTTTTCATGGAACATCATTTTTTAAATCTAAAGAACAGTTGGCAAATTATGGTCATGCAGGCAAAGGTATTTGGCACTCATTATTTTGGGATTAAAATAATGACTAAATTGGCTCCACTATTTAAAAAAGAATGTGTGTTACCTCATGTTGCCATTGACAAAACTCAAGTTTTCAACTGAAAATTAGAAAATTCAAAAACTTGTATTCTCCAGGGTGAGTTTCACAGCTTCCTAATAAGTAAACATTTCTCTGATGAGATTAGGGGAAACATCAATGCGTTGTTTTTGTTTTTTTTGTTTTTTTAGCAATTATACAATGAAATGTGTCAGCTGTTAGAGGCCCCCCTCTGGTTTCAAGGAACCAAACAACCATCCTTGAAAAGGACCCATGGCAAGAGAGTGAGCTGAGCAGTCTCAAGCTGCTGAGAGGAGCAACAACAAAAAAAATGTCTTCGGTCAGACAACTTCAAGGAACTGAATTCTGCCAACAACCAAGGAGTTTGGGAGAAGATCCCAAGCCTTAGTTGAGAACCCAGCCCTGACACACCTCAATTTAGCTTAAGTTACCTATCTTGAGACCACAGGTAACTGTACTTGGACTTCTAATGTTGAGATCAGAAATTTCTGTTTTATGATGCTAAATTTGTGGTAATTTGTTGAATAGCACTAGATTACTAGAACATAGCACTAGTGAGAGTCTAAATAGTTCTGATCAATTTGTCATAAAAATGGGCCTGATATGACATAAGCACTCAATGTAAGATTTTTGAAGAAAGCAGAAAAGCAGAAAAAATATTTTATCGCTGGGTGGGAAATATATTTTCTGTTCTGATTTTTAGATAGGTTATTATAGCATATTATTTCCTGAGTTTCTTAATTTTTACATGGGAGTCAAACAACAAGAGAAAATTGGATTGCTTCCCTCAAAAGTAATTATAATATTATAATTATTATTAAATATTTATCATTATAGCTAATTTCCAAAAAGACTTTTCATCCATCTGAGCTAAAGTACATGTGCCTCTATGGTAAAATAAGGTACTTAATAGTTTCAAAAATTAAAAGAAAAAAAAAACCTTCAAGATACTGGACTTGGAGTAGCAAAAGTTCCTCGGTGGAGCATCTCCTATGACAAAATTAGACAAATTCAATACTACTATTCCCATCATTACCACAGTTGCTTTTCTAAAACAGTTGATTTGAATTGCAATGTAAGGATACTAGCAGACCATAGTATTTGTGGCATACTAGAGAAAAAATAAATACATGTGTGCTTGTGGGATTTTTAAGGTATAATTTCTGTAGAATTCTTCCACTTACATAGGACTCACTAAGTGCCAAACAGTGTCTAACATTAACTCATTACTCCTTATATAAAATTTATGAAGGCATAGTATTATCACTTAGATTTTATAAATCAAGTAACTATGGCACAAGAACATTAAGTCAATTGCCCAAAATCATGATAGTAAAAAGAACTGTAGAGCTGGATAGTCTGATTCCAAATCTATACTCTTCACCACCATACGAAACTGCCATGTCAATGTTCCTCTGCCCTTAGTCTCTGACCCCTTCATCTCTAACAGAACCTTCCCTGCTCTACTGAAAGAGCCTCAGATTTCTTGGTTCCTCAACCTTATGATTCTTATAACTACTGCCTTCTCTTTCACCTTTTCTTCAGTCAAACTTCTCGAAGCATTTCTGACAATCACTGTTTTCTTTCTTCATCCTTCATTCCACCTTCAATATTCTGTTTCTTTCCCCACTCTTAGCCTCCCAAGATCATCAAGGACCTCTTATTCCAGAAGACAATGAACCAGGGCTTTGTGGGTCTTTCTCTGTAGCTTTTGATACTGAACAAATTCCTCATTCCTAAAATTTCCTCTTCCCTTGGATTCAATGACCCCACAATCACCCCAATTTGGGGATTCGCCCTCCTTTGCTAACTTATTAAGTATTGATATCCCTCAGATTTCCATACTTTGACCTCTTTCTTCCAACTCTGCATATCCTTCCAAATAATGGGCTAATTCCCGGCTTTACCTCTTGAATTCTATCCCCATATAGCCTACTGGACATTTGTATGTGAGGCCTCACAAGCATGCCAAACTTAAACTTGAACTCATCTTCTCTTAAAAATCTAGACCTCCTCCCCTCCTTTCTCCTCTTTCACTCTCCCTCTCCTGTCATGTTATGACTTATCCAACTCATGTAATTTATGGCTTGTAAAACTCCATCAGATTTACAAACAAACAAAAACTTCTCCCACCAATGTCTCCTTTCAACCTAAGTTGAAATTCCCTTTATGTTACTAAATTGAATCACACGTAAGTCACTTACACTTTCAGGTATAAACACATTTATTGAGCACCTACTACATCGTGAAAACTTGATTTATTACTTCTGTAAGTTCAAGATCAATTGGTCTTCATAAAATAACAATTCTGTAGATGAGCTTATTCACTCTATTCATATGAATTAGCAGGAGTAAGTATTCGTTTCTCCATTTTAGAGTTGATCAATATGAATTCCAGAAAAGCATAGTAAGTTATCAAAGGCAAAACAACCAGAAAGTGGCAGGGCCCGATCCAGAAATCATTGCTTCTTGATCTCCCTGCCCCTTAACCTTTGGCCTCATATTTTAAAGAATAAATAATGGTGTTAATTATACTTCTGGTACCAGCAGACAAGATCACATGTTAGACTTTTCCTCTTGATAGAACATTGATATATTAGTGAGATTTCTTAGTTACATGTTAAACAGTAGTGAAGAGATGTCAAGAGATGGGGTCAGGGCAGGTGATTTTTGATGGAAAAGACAAAGGGAGCATAGGTCAGACTGGAGATGACCAGAGTTTAAGTCTTATTATGGTCTTCTGGGTAGTTCCAAGGGAGTTTTGAGGATGCTAGAAATCTGAGAATGGGAAGATGAGGTGAAAACAAGAATGTTGAGTTGTTGTCAGCAGTGGTCATGGGCCAGGGTGAATTCTACTCTTCCCAGGGACAACCCCTTCCCCTTGTACCATCATTTGAGATGCTTTTATACCCTGCATACATCTAGGAGCAATTTCAAAATCTCTGTCACAATGAATGAATTCATGAAGTAATTGAGAATACTCCGTGACCTGGAACATCTCCAAATTCCACAAAAGCCAATCTCTGACTAGCATGAATCTAATTCATGTCCTACTTTATCAATTTCCCTAAAGCAAAATTCCATATATCATGTAGCCTATAAATGAAATGTGTGCTACTGAAATGTATATATAGGATTTTGCAAGTATTCCTAATCCATCATCCTAAACCATCTTTTTTATTTTGAAGCTCCTGTTTACAGAAAATGGAAATGTATCTAATGTTCTGTAAATCAAATGGTATTTCCTGAACATGAATCTTAAAAATGCCACTTTACTGCCTACCATCCCACACCTACCCTTTAAAAATGACTTTCTTTTCACACAAAGTTTTTATTCTCTGCCCCATCAACTAAGCAAAACTATTAAACACTATCTATTTTCTTCCAACTTAATGGACTTTTATAAACTTTTTTCAACTAAAATCCATATGTGAACATATAACAACTTATAAAACCAAGTCTTTTCAAAGTAACTTTTTATGGCTTACAGAACTATACTTATTCTTAAAGTCTACATACTTTTCACCATTTCTTCCTGCAAGATCCTTAGCACATAGGCGAAAAAAAATCTTAGTATAGTTATAATCTTTTCATTATGATTAAGTAACTTGAGTTCTATAGAGAGACAGCTTAGCTTCAGATCCTGGTCCTACCACCTACTAGCTCCATGGACTTAGTAAAGCTCCTTAGCCTCTCCTGTGTCTGAATGTCTTTCTCCATAAAGCAGGGATAATAAATAGCCCTACCAATCTCACAGGGCTGTTTTGAGGATTAAATAAGATAATGTTCCTAAAGCACTTAGATCAATGACTTCACACAGTAAACACCGATTAGAGGTGATATTCAGGAAGAGCATAGCAGTAGTAGCAATTGTCACTTAGCGAGAGGACTTTGGAGTACAGTAGCTCCTGAGCCCTGCACTTACAGGCTCTCTGACCTCTGCCAAGTTACTTACTCTACCTGAATCTGGTTTTATTATGTCTTAAAACTGAGATAATACTGTCATGACTAAGGTTATCGGAAAGATTAAATAAACTAGTGTGTATATAATGCTAATATGATACCTAGCACACAATTAGGGTTCTAAAAAGAATAATCTTTATTATTAATATTATTGGTTATTCCTTTGTAAACATTAAGGGAACTCACATTAATGAAAAAGAATTCCTTTCTACAAATATTTAGTAGATTGTGTGATGTCCTGCTCTCTGAGAATGTGGTCAAATTTCAGTACATACTCAAGACATATCCTGCTCTCTGCTCACCTTGATCTCTTTGTTTATGGTATTATATTTTATTTTCCTGGAAGACATTCTCCCTCATATGCTACTTCTTAGCCACCTAGCCCACTTACCCATGTAACTTCTACTCATTTTGCAGGTATTAGCCTAAAAGTCACTTCTTCAAGTGACTTAGAAGCTCCAGAAATCAACACAGGTTGGCTGAGACCTTGATTACCACCTTGATTATGTCCTGATCTAGGTTAAGCCCCCCATTTGCTCCACTCCACATAGCACCATGCACTTCCTTTCATGACTCATATTATTTGTCATTACCATTCAATCCATGCCTATTCTGCTAAGTTAAGCATTCAGGCAAGCTAGGAATGAAATCTGAATCATCCACTGCTATGACCCCAGGTATAAGGACAATGTACATAGTATGACTATGCTCAGAAAGAGAATACATCAGTGAAACACAGAGGCTAAGATAAATGTTATTTGAAGAGGTAACAACCACATACTAGGGGAGTTTACAGGAAGGAAAGATTCTATTCTAAAAGAATGCTGGGGAAATTAATGTAGATAAAGTGAACATTTTCAGACTCTGAGAGACTTCTTTTTTTTTTTTTTTTGTAGAGACAGAGTCTTGCTTTATCGCCCTTGGTAGAGTGCCGTGGTGTCACACAGCTCACAGCAACCTCCAATTCCTGGGCTTAGGCGATTCTCTTGCCTCAGCCTCCCGAGTAGCTGGGACTACAGGCGCCTGCCAGAGACTTCTTAATAAATGGCATCCTCTATCCAAGTTCTGAACAAGATGAAAAACAAAACAAAGAAAAAACATGTAAGCCAAAATAGTTTATTGATTTATTGAAAGACGCTAAGTTGAAGGATGCAGTTTTGTTCAGGAACCAAATGTGCCTGCTAATGGAATCCCAGAGTCAGGCCAACCCATCCATCTAGTGGCAGCTACCCCAGACCTGTGCACTGGCCCAGCAAAGTGGCAACTTCAGCAGTGAGGTCCCAACCTAAAAATGGCACAGATATGATAGCATGCTCATTCTCCTCAAATGTATCTTTAAAGTCATTTCATTTTCCCAGAGACAGAAAAGTTTGGGACAGAAGGAGACCAATAATATATTTAGGACATTTTTTTTCTCATGGAAACTAAGAGTAAGGGAAGACATTTTCTCCTAATAAGGATAAGTAAAACGTGTGCTGGGAACGAGCATGTAAGGAAGATTATTTGGGTTCAGGGCATTTGAAAGGACATAGCAGGGAATGAATTTGAAATGATGGGTTAGGGTCTTAGGGAGTACTCCAACTGTTACAGTCAAATATTTCCAGAGAATTTATTAGGCAAGCTGTAACCACAGGGAACTTTCTAGATAGGGTATCACTTGATCCAAGCTTCTCAGAGAGGCAGCATATAGCACAACAGTGAAATGGTGGACTCTGGAGCTAGACTGCCTGGCTTTCTAGTTTTCATTTTCCTGCCAATGAAAAGTCTAGGGCAGCAAGAAAGCACTAGATTTGATTTAGCGAATCTGGATTCAATTCTTTCTTCTGCCATTTAGTTCTGAAATAACAGCCAAGCTACTTAACTATTCAGCCTGAGATGCAGTTTTGTCATCACTACACCTATGTTGCTAGGTTGAGATTAAATAAAATGATGTGTGGAAAGTGGGTAGCAGTGAATAGACACTCAGTTAAGGGGTATTATTTATTATTATTATTGTGTAATTTTTTTTTTGAGACAAAGCCTCAAGCTGTCACCCTGAATAGAGTGCCATGGCATCACAGCTCACAGCAACCTCCAATTCCTGGGCTCAAGCGAGTCTCCTGCCTTTGCCTCCCAAGTAGCTGGGACTAGAGGTGCCTGCCACAACACCTGGCCATTTTTTGGTTGCAGCCGTCATTGTTGTTTGGCGGGCCCGGGGTGGAACCCAGCAGCTCAGGTGTACGTGGCTGGTGCCTTAGCCCATTGAGCCACAGGCGCCGAGCCATTATTGTGTAATCTTATAGAATATATATCCTCTGAAGTATGCACTAAATCTTCTTCATCCTGTATATACTTGTTTGGGGGGATAGAAAAGTACCACACCATGGAAGTCACATCATAAAAACCAATTTGATATTACAAAGAAAAAGATGAGTTAAAGCGTCTGGCCCTAGTGCTGGGTGTATAGAAGTGTTAATAGCATTAGTAGGTGTATCTCGTATCTATAACCTACTTTATTCTAGTTACATTTCAAGTTCTTTAAAAACAATGTTCTAAATATAAATATAGGTCATAGTTCTGAGAACTGAGAGCTGCACTATATGTCAAAGAGAGACCAAATAACTCCACGTCCCTTCATTATATGCCATTGTTTAATAAATAAAGTTTTCTTCTCTTTTTTAAAAAACATATAATGGTTCTTAGCGAATGTTATCAAATGGCACATTAGAATAGTTTACACTGAGTCCATATCATTTGATAATCTGGCATTAAAACAAGAAGATATTGTAGAAAAGAAGAATATTAGCAAATTCATTCCTCTTAGGACAAAGCCAAAAAATATCTTTTTAGTTGCAGTGAGCAGCACAACAGAACCTGCTATAATCACATACAGATGATGGGAATTTGTCTAATGTTTTATGGTGAATCATTGATGAGGCCAGCAGAAGGAAAATTTGTAGAAATAAAATCACCTTGACAATAGAGTACCAGGGTCAAAAAGCAAAGTAAAGTCAATGTTCTTAGCTTTAATAAAAACAGTATGATCTGTCATCAACGCAGCACTTTTACACTCTTGGACAATGCACTCTGAGATCTCCTGCTGGGTTTCATTTGATTTCCACCAAAACTAACAAAGGACAACTTATAGCTAGTGATTCACTGTGACAGGAGAAAGCCATAAAGAAATGCATGTTTAGAGCCTTGTAAATAAACAGTCTCCAGTGTGATTTTTTCAGTACAAAGAACCTTATCCTGGTGGTAGAGGAACAACTACTGGGCTTTTCTAAACTATGAATCTCTGTCTAAAGATTAAGAAAAAGCAATTATTTTTCAAGTCATTGCCACAGGTCTTAGGCTGTTCTCCAACTGGGCTGAACGTACTCTGTAGGTAAGAAATAAAAATGCAAGACCGGAATCAGAAGAGTGCCATGTAGTCTCATAACAATACTGCCAGATAGCAAAGCCAAACAAACAGAATAATGAATAATTTAACAGAAAGATTAAAAGAGATTGTCACCAGGGTTCTATCCTAGGAAAGGTGCAAATTCTGTAACAAAAGCTCTCATGCTTCATCTCTAGACGGTTTTCTTTCCCAGTCAGAGGAAGTAAGATGCAAAACCAGAAAGCACAGATTTCTAAAGATAGATTTTAATTGAACATCATCATTGTTATAAATTTTAGACAGAACTCCAGTTAAACCAAAGTAGTAAAAAATTGATAGCATATTATTTGTGAATAATGATTACTAATTACATAAATTTTGGGTCATCTTGAAATGTTTACCAACTTTTTTTGAAGTTATATACTAAAGTTGTAAATATCATGACTGATTTATTTCATCAGATTTCCAGCTTATAAAATGATATTTAATATCCACCCAATATCCAAAATCCAGGATGTCATGTTAGTTAAAACAAATGACCATAAAATATACTTATTTGGAAAATAATATTAATAAAACATCTCATCTGTGATAACTGTTTTTTGTATGCATGTAAAACTAAAATATTACAAGTTATCATCAATTTCAGAAATTAGATCTTTTCAGTTTCACTCTGAACTTGGAGCTGTAATCCTAAGTAAAATAATGAAAAGGAAAACTTGATAAGAAAAAAAGAATAAATGGTTTGAAACTGCTCTGATTTTTTAGCCATATCTAAACTATTCCATTTTAATGGCTCCTCTAGTTCATTATTTTTCCTTACCAACAAAACCTTACAAACATTATTTCTACAACTGGGTTTGCTTTAGAAATAATTGGACATGATGTGGTAGAACAGAACTTTATCCTAGTGTCACTGCCATTAATGACTCCTACAGCTGCTAAAAGTAAGGTGCTATACTACTTACCCCTAATATGAGTCATTTTTTAACTCCTGAGAAAGTGACATTTCGCTGGTCAAGTTTCAAGGGCTTCAACTTTAGTAATGTACTCAGAGCCCCTCCTCCTCCTCTATAAAAAGATCCCAATATCCTACTTTGAATTATCTTAGTTCTACCTTTGAGATGATTAAAGATATAATTATATTGTCTCAACATGGTTTTTTTTTTTTGGTTTCACTTTTCAGAAAGAAGGAATGATGAGGTAATAAAATAGACAATTTCAAAAGCAAACTGATATTACTTCATCTGGTTAATGTGAAAGGATTTTTTTTTTCTCCTATCACATCAGAAAGTAATTTACTTAAAGGAGAGATAGTTATGATAAAACTCAATTTAAGCAATGTGGTTTTAAGATTTGATAAGATTTAGAAGACCTTGTTATTTATATTAAACCCTAAATTCTCAGTTCAGTTAACCTTTCATGTCATCACAGTATTTTCCAAGAGTGGTAGGACAATGTCATTTTAGAGTAGTCACTAAAATATTTTTGGATGATAGTTTTTAAATGTTAGAATGCCTAAACATAAAAAAAAGAAAAGAAAAATTGGAATCTGCTAGGTGGTGTGACTTTGTGTCCTCCAGATCTTCTCTTACAGAGCTTCTCAGAGTTCTGGTCTCCTCACCTTACATTCCAATGGCTTCCGTACTCATTTGATGGGAAAGTCATTAAATCACCTTTAGATTACTATACAAAGCCTTACAGTTGGCCTTCCCAGAGAACCCCTTCCTCTTCCAGACTACCTACATGTCAATCAGATTAAATCTTTCGAAAATATCACTTTCATCATGTCCCATCTCCCCTTCAGGAGCCATTAGCTGACCATCTATGCTCAGAAAGAAATGCAAGTCTATGCTCACATGTCCTGACACCACAGAAGTGCACCAACAATGTTTGTCACCTACGTGCCTGCCTCCATCAGTCTAATGCTCCCACTTCTCACTGAGTTGGGTGTCTCCTTACACGGCTTCATAGAAGACAACTTTTCCCCCCTCTCTTTCTTTGGCTATGCTCTTTCTCTTGTTGATATTCTTCCCCCTCCTTTCTTCCTAACTTCATCTCTAAGGCTCACTTTTCCCTTGAAAGTGTCTTGAAGGCTCCAGCCAGCATAGTTCACAAGTCCCTTTGTATTCCTTCCACAATTGAAGGCAATACCAACAATTACTATTATAGACACCATCAACATTTGTTAAATCTTTTCTATGTAAAAGACACCAAGCTAACCATTTATATATTAGATTATATATAATTTATACAAGGTCTAACAATTAAGGTTATGAATTCATCCTAGAGAAAGTGCTACATACTTCACTGCTGATTATCACTACAGTCACCTTTGATTTACTCCCCTTGGGTGCCGAGTCCACCCTTGAAAGCAATTTTGGAACTTGTTTTCTGGAATAGCCATAAGAGCTATCATTGTAGGATGACTAACAATTAAGTTCTTAAACTTGTCACTGTGCACTTACATTGGCAGCACCGTACAAACAACTCAAAAAAGTTTCATAACCTGGATATATCAGCATCTCACAGCTGTGTTTGTTTCAATGTGTGACAGTGTCTTGCTGAATGGGCTTCATTATTGTTGCATATTTTAGTGTGCAGAATGATTACAGCTTTGATGGTCATTCCAGAAAAAGAGTTCCAAAATTGCTTTGAGGGATGGACGATACTGCAATTCTTATGAGAATTACATTACAGTACATTACATTAAAAAGTAGGTGCTATTGTCTCAAGGGTGAGTGCTGGTGTCACTGCATAGCTTCCCAGGGAGAGTATTTCAAAGGTGACCATAGTGATATTCAGCAACAATATGTAGCCCTTTTTCTAAGATGAGTTTGTGAACTTAATTACAAGACCTTGTCTATAATTAATATAATTTACACATAAAATTTTATATAATTTTATATAAATGTAATGATAATTAATACATGGCCCATGAAGACAATAGCACCTACTTTGTAATGTAATGTACTGTAATGCAATTCTCATAAAAATTCTATGAAGGGCAAGCGTGATTAACTTGAGGCTTTAAGAGTTTAACTAATTTCCCTCTTGTCATTAGACCACAGGCAATAGAGTTGGGATTTAATGTCTTACCCCCAAAATATTATTCTTTAAATATCAAATAATGTTTTCACCAATTTTTTTGGTATGTACCAGAAGGCTATAAGTTCCTTGAGGGCAAAGATTTGAAAGATCAGCAAAAACCCTACTGATTGCTAAAAACTACATGTAGTGTTATTTACATGAACAACATATCTGAATCTCCTTTGCTGCTTTCATCCCCTTTTCTATCTCTTATTTATCTCTGTTGTTAGCAGTTAACTGGATTACTGTGGTCAAAAAGCATAAAGGAGCCAAAATTTGAAGCAAAATTTATTGCTATGACTTTGGCCAAGAAGTGTATAAAATAGGAAGAAGAGAGCAAGTGAGCATTGAAGAGCTAGAACACAAAAACAAACATAAGCCTATGGTTAGTAGAATTATTCTCAGCAAACAGAAAAGTGAATGGAGTTATATAGGTTTTTTAAAGATTTTACAACAGAGGAAAGTTTGAGCAGTGCACACATATATGCATGTGAGCTTTCTGGGGGCTTTGATGAAGATTATGTCCAGTTCAATACGGTGTCAAGTTCAATTTTAAAATGCATTGCCCCATCACTAGGAATGCAGATGATAGCTTGCTGAGCCATCCAGATCATATCTATTAATCATGGGCCCACTTTGCTCCAGGCCCAGTGCTCACTTCTAAAGGAACAATCGGGACAGAGGCAGCCACAGCTGTGCTCACCAAAGCCCACCTCCACACAGGCCTTCTTTAATAACCCTAGTTGTAAGTGGTTTCTTCTCCCTCTGAAATCTTCTAAAACTTTCTCAAATCTCATTTCACTTAGTACCATGTTTAAAAGCATAGACTTTGGAGCCAGATTATTGGGTCTGAACCCAGTTGTTACATTTTCTAGCTCTATGATTATGAGCAAGTGACCTAATCTCTTAGTGTCCCGGGAGGACAATATGACCTATATCATTTAGCTGTTGTGAGGATTAAATCAATTAATACATACAAAGTACTAGAACATTCCAGGTGAGTGGTAACAGCTTCATGGCCAGTCACTGCTATCATTAATATTACCTCTTGCCACCACCACTATCATCATCATAACTTGGCAACCATCTTCTATATCCTTGCACAGCAGTAATTTTTACATGTTATTCAGGGAAAATGCATAATCTTTTGTATATCTTCTTACAGAGACTGACACTTTGCCTTTTGCCATTCTACCATTCAGTGATAGGCATCATATGCAGACATTTCATTCTATAGGCAAATATATGGAAAATGCATTTTCTTTAGAAGACAGCAGAAGGATATCATTTTTATTTCCTATGAGTAGAATTCTAATTTAAGTCTCAAGAGACTCTTTATTTCCTATCAAAATCATAGTATGGTGCCCATTAACTCTGCAGCAGTTTTGCTACTAAACTCTAAAAGATTATACCCTAAGATGGAGTCAATTTTGAAAAACAGGCAAAGAGGCAAAGAGCTTGATAAATACAATGCTACCAGTAAAAACTCAAAGTATATTCTCTATAAACATTAAGGCAAGATGTGAGAGAAAGGATCTTAGATAAATCATTTCAAATATAGAGTCAATTGCTTTGCTTTCAATCCCCTTGAAAGGAAAAACGATTATGCTTTTTAGCTGTCAGAACAAAACTCTAGGGTAATTCATAAGGCATTATATTAACACATATAAAACAAAATGAAAAACAGCTTCACAGTATGACCTTACACTTGAACAAAATCTGGAGCAAGTGTATTGGAGGCCAGATTAATACCCAGTTTACCAGGCAAATAAATTCCTCTGTGAGTCACTCTCCAGCTTCTTTATTCTGCCTATTGGGGAATAAAAGCTCTAGTTTTAAATAGAGCATAGATGTGTTAAAACAAAATAGAGACAACTGCTCAAATCAGAGTCACAAGGTTTCTCTTTCTTCATTGAGTGGATTTTTAAGGTTTTAGAAGTAAATAAACTAAGACAGATTCACAAATTATAGAAAAGATTGGAATTGCACTTAATAGGAAAGACATAAAATAGCACAGTGCCGTTTATGTTACCTGTGTGTATTTTAAGTATGTGCATTGAACATCATCATACACAAAAAGGAAGTGTATTTACTACAGAGGAGACAGTCGGCTGAGTCTCTTCAAACGCAGATATTTCAAAGTTTACTTTCACATGGGTTTTCACTTTTTGACCTGCTCTTGACCTGGGTAATTCTTGCAGACCAGTGAGTTTAACAAGGCCTGGGATCTATTAAAAGAGTGGTAGCCTGCCTTTTACCGAGTAGCACGCTGATGGTTTAAAGTAAATGTTATGGTTTGTCACAGGAACCAATTTGGTTACCGTTTGTTCTTCCTGCCTCTGCCTGCTGATATTTTTGCAAGTGTTTTCCATTCTTTAAATTCTATAAAGAAATCTGTATGCTGTTATTTTAAACTTCAGCATCTCTTTTTTTTTTTTTTTAGCAATTCATATTTTAAAACTGGGCAGCACACCCGGATTTTGCTTTGTGTATTGGTAGAACTTGAACTCATGGTGCTTCAACATAAAGCATAGTTATCTTTTAAGTACTATATAATTATTAAGTCACTCAGATTTGACCAGATGTTGAAATCCTATTGACACAAACGTTGGCCTAGGTTTGAAAGGAAAAAGAGAAATAAGATATGCATCAATTACAAAGTAGAAGAAAGAATATTGTAATGTTGCCGTTTACATATCACATTATTAATGAACTGATGGAAAGAACTTCATAAGTTTCTTCCTAGAGAGCTCTTATAGGCTAATCACATGTAAAACTAATTTTACAGTGTTTTCTTATATCAATTAACTAGGGATCAATTTGAGAGATAAACTTAATGTAACACCAACTTTAATGTAAAAAGGGAATATGAGCAAAAATTTGTTGGCTCAAGTTTTTCAAAGAACATAAGTGTGGGTTCCCTGAAGTGAGTCTTTTCCCCCAGGTAGTATGGACAAACATTCTATATATTGTGCAAATCCTCTCACTATGTCTCTTTGAATACTTTATTTTCATTTTCTTCAAACCAAAGAAATACCAGTGCTGTATAGTAGTGCTTTCAAGTATTATTACCAATCAGAATCAGCAATACACCTGAATATTAACAGTGCTTCTAAGTATTATATGCCTTTGTGTTTATCATTGCAAAATAGTCCTATGGTTAAGAAGACTAAACAAAAAAAGGGTGGGAGCGGGGGAACAATTAAGAAGCAGTTCCATATTTCACTATGATAACCATAAAACACAAAAACTACTGCACATACATACATACAGTTCATAATCGTTTATTTTATTCCAAGTAAAATACCTTACTTAAATAGTGCTAAATTTATTTTGTTACAAAAGTATTTGCTCCCCTCCTAGCTATAGCTAAATACACATAACTGAGTACTCAGAGTTCCCAAGTACTTTAAATGTATTGTTTTCTTTATTCCTTGTATCAACCCTTTATAGCAGATGTTGTGATTTTTTATTTCAGAAGACTTCCCTAGGGTCAGAGATGCTAACAGATTTGACCAAGTTCACAGAACTGGGTAAATGACATACAAGGATTCCAATAGGGGACTCGAGGCCTGAGGCACTTTCCCGCACTCACTGCCATCTTGAGAAAGCAGCAGTGAATGACAGAGAGAAGGAAACAGAGATTAGGGTTGAAAAGCATGAATTAAATTAAACACAGTGCTTTGCCCCCTTGTATAAAGTATGCTGACCAGAGATCATTAGAAAGATTGCTTACCAGGGACAAACAAGTTATTGTTTTATAAAGAATGCAAATTCAAAATCTATTCAAAGGCCATAATTTAATTAGCACTAATTAACTGGAAACACAAACGCTCTTCTTTGTAAGGTAAAAAGAAGCATGGTGTTTTAGGAAGAAGCGCAACTGATCTACAAATCGCTCTGCAAACGTGTGGAGTGTGCACAGTGTGCCAGGCTCTGTGCTACCTTCTCATTACGCACTATTGAATGACACGGTCCCCACATACAAAAGAATGACACATACAAATACATGCAAAATGGCCTGGAAGGGAATTAAAGGAGACTTGAAAAAATAAAACACAAAGTAAGAAATGCTCAATTACCCTTAAAAAGTGCAGGAAGTCTATAAGGAAGGAGAGAGGCATCAAGTGGGACTCATGATAGATGAGCAAGCCTGGCAGGAGACAAAAAGAGATTAAGGAGCTGGCAGAGGAATTAGCACATGTAAAGAAATGGAAGCAGGAAAATGCAAGACCAGCCAGACTCTAGTGCAACTCTCAAAACTCTCTGCACATCAGAAACACCGGGGGAGTTTTTAAAAATTCTAATGCCCCTGCTTCAACCAGACAAAATAATTAGAATGTCTGAGGGTGCGAAAGTAGGCGAGGGAAATCTATAGAGAATGCTAAGGTACTTATGGAAACAAGAGCAAAGCTAAAAGTGGAAGAAGTGAAGCAGGTATCCCACACTAAAACAGAAAGGAAACAAAATATTAATATGGCTGTGGACAAGGCTTATAAGAAAATCCACAAAGCATTCTATAATTTTAAATGTGCATATAGATTATATAGAATCTTTTGTGTATAGGACATATTTCACAGTTAAAAAGAAAAAGAACTGAATTACCTTACTTCTTCATTAGCTGCAACTTACGAATCTGATTCCGTGTCGTCTCTTTCTCCCCTGCTTTATTAAATTTTCACCGTCCTGCTTTCTCCAAGCAAGAAGAAATGAAATTGACATACAAATAATTAAAACAATTACATTTCAAAGCATCCTCCTCAAGAATTTCCTGGACAATTGTCAGGATATACCCCCAAATTTATTAATGGCCATAGAAAGTAGATTGATATTATTTTTTGTAATAATGTCACGGGTACAGGCCAGATAGACCGAAAGCATCTACATAGGACCAAACTCAAGGTCAAATTTATCTGAATTACATTATGGTTAAACATATCTACTAGAAAGAACAGTTGAAAATGTGCTATGCCATGCCTTTTATCTTATATATTACAAGAAATTATAATCACAGAACTGAGAAAAAAATTTATAACAAAGATACAAAAAAAATTAGAAAGAAGATTGGGGACTAATAATTCTATGCTTCTAGCAGCATTGAAATGACAAGATAAATAATTCTTTAATAAACACCAAGTAGAAAGATCAGACATCTATAGTAAATAGGAATGCAAGTGATGAATGACTCTTTCTGTGCAGACATAGCCAGAGTGATGAAGTGAAAACATGTAAGAAAAAGCATCACGTGTGGCGTGTTTATATTTGTTTATTTTAATCTGAGGGAGAAAAACTAATTGTGCTCATTGTTTAAGACCAGGCAGAATAAGATTACAAAATGAAATTCTGCTGTCCTTTCTATTCAGCCAAATTGGATTTTACAAAAAGTTATTTTTTAAAAAGGTGGCGAGGCCTGGTAAGGTGGCTCATGCCTAAAATCCTAGCACTGGAAGAGGCAGAGGCAGGAGGATCATTCAAACTCAAGAGTCCGAGACCAGACTGAGCGAGAGTAAGACCAGACTTAGCCAAGTGCCGTGGTATGCCCCTATCGTCTCAGCTACTTAGGAGGCTAAGGCAGGAGGATTGTTTGAGCCCAGGAGTATGAGGTGGCAGTGAGCTATCAAGATGCCATTGCACTCTAGCCTTTGGCAAGAGGCTCTCAAACAGAGAGAGAGAGATGGGGGGTAAAAGAGTAAACAACTCTTCTGATCTGAAGGTTCATGTCCCCCAAAATTCATACATTGATGGCCTAACCCCCAATTTTTTGGTATTAGGTAAAGCCTTCAGGAGAAGAGCAGATAATGAGTATGGAGCCTTCATGAACAGGATTTGTGCCCTTATAAGACGACACATGAGAAAGCTTGTTTGTCTCTAAAATAAAATGTTCAAAAGTAAGGATCAGTAAGGTTTATTTAAAGGAGAAAAAGAAGCTGTGCTTTAATAAGAATCCGTGGGAAAATCCACATAAACAAAATAATCCAAATTCAGATAGACCAGAGTATTAACTGTTCTGTGTCCTCCCATAAAATTATGTTATATATTTAATCAAATGCAAATAGAAATCACAAAGTCTACCTGGTAATTATTAAAATCAATAGAACAGGCCAACTCTGCCATAAACCTCATGAACCCTTGTTTTGCTTTCTCTTCCGCAAATCACCCATGTGTGCACCCGTATACATTCTCTCCCTTTATCTCTCTCTCTCTCATACACACACACACACACACACACACACACACACACACACACAAGTTTGCTTACTCTCTTGTCAAACAAAAAGAAGATATGTCTGCTGATCTCATTTTCCAATATTCAGTAGAAAAACGCTATAAATATCTAACCTTGTCCACTAATCTAATCCAGAAGATTAAAAGAGTCCAAGGAGTGAATTCTAAGATCCACTCATCCTTCCCTGACCATTGCAATTTATGACTTTTTGAGAATCTAGGGATCCTATCAAACGATTTCTGTAATCTGCTATAGTCTTCACTGCTGTTCTTACAAACACTTGCAGACCACAAATTTTGTTCTTCTGTTCACTCAGATTAATTCAAATATTGTGCATGCCTCACAATGCTATTGAAAGACAGTCTCCTCTCCTGTATTTATTGGAGGAAAATAATTTGATTTACAGTATATCTGTGTAAATAAGCTGTCCTGTGAAGGATAGAGAAAGAATTGCTGATATTTTAATACCAGGAGTTAAATTCTAATTAGAATAAATAGGGCACATCACCTCATTTTTACAATATTCCTAATTATAAACCTAGATGAAAGGTGTTATTTTTATGTACTGATTATTTAGGGAATTATCTGGTTGAGTTATAATTGTCATTATATTTTTAAAATGTTATTTTTACTGTTATCCCTGAAAAGCTTTGAAGTGGGTTCATATTTTAAACCCATTTTGCTGGTGAGAGAGTTGATGTATAAAGATGCCAAATAACTCACCAAAGATCACACATCTGAGAACTAAATTAAATTACTGAAAATAACTTTAAAAGAATAAAAGGTTATGTAAACATAATAGCATTAACAGATTATATAGAACAAAAGAGAGGAGTAAAAACAGACTATTACCTCATCTACCCTGATGTTTTCATTTAAAAAAAAATGAAAAAACTCTTAAAAGAAATATTGTCTAATGCTAAAGCTTATAGTAAGAAAAAAATTGTATATGTAAATACAGACGAGGCTTCTATAGAAATATAAGAAGATGCAGAAAGTAAAGGTTTTATAAAACAGGTTATTGTTTCAAAAGTTTATTTCAATCCCTCCTGAATGACCTTCCTCTTTAAAGAAAAATAAAATTGAAGACCTTTTCTAGAGTTTATGCTGCCTCGGTTAGGTAGGTATCAATCCTGAAGGGCACGTTTTAATTTTCTAGGCATGGAGTGCTCAAGATAGTGGCTTTTCAGAAAACGCTACAGCAGATGTTAAATGCATCAAGTAACCCTAGTAAGATAATTCTTGTCCTGGAGAATAAAGTGTCCACATGAGGCTTGATCAACATCATGAAGTGGACATCATTAGTAAACAATGAATATGAATATAGAGATAAATATAGATGTCTAGAAATAAAAATTTACAAGTAGAGATTACAGAAAGGGTGAAAAAAGCAGGAGCTTGCTTAAACTGGCACCCTAACCCCTCTCACCCCCTCTAGTGCTTAAGCCTCTTCTATATCACAAGGGAAAAAATTCCCTTGAAACACGTGTTCCCTTTGTGTTGTTACTCTGTTTAATATCTCTGTTAGCATCAAATGGTTTGTAACAACATATCTGGTTTGTCTGTGACCATCCACTCTTTAATCTCCATGGAATTGAGTCTTCAAACACAAGTCTGTAACTCTGCCTCCTTCCCCAAATTTCAACAGCAAACCATTCTTTTACTTTTGGTCAGTTGGGCATGCTTCTTCCTCACTTGTCCTCTTGAAACTCGCTTGTCCTTGCCAAATCTTCCATTTATGATGCCCTCTCCCCCAGCTGCCCTGTCTCCATCTGCCTTGCAGCCTCTACTTCCCTGTTCTACCTTCAGAATACCAACATTACCCTGAGATAGTGGTTCTCAAACTTGACTGTGTGTCCAAATGTCCAGGAAGGATTATTAAAAAAAGAAAAGAAAAAGATTGCTGGACTCCAATTCTAAAGTTTCTGCTTCGGTGGGTCTGGGCCAGGCCTGGTAATTTATGTTTTTAACAAGTCAGTCGATACGGATGCTGCCAGTCTGGTAGTCATACTTAGAAAACCAGTGCCCTAAAACTTGGTCCTAACTTTGTTTTCTCTTACATATTTTTATTCAGAAACTTCACCTATTATGATTATTTTATCTACTTCCTCTCACGGATAACTCTCAACCTGTTATCTTCAATCGCTGGCTCTCCACTCAACTTTATTCTCCCATCTGTCACTTCCATTTCCATGTGGTTGTCCTCCACCACCTTGAACTTAATATGTCCAGCCCAGCTCATCATCTTCCCTCACAGAAACAATTCTTCCTCAGGATTTTCTCTTCCCTGCCCTTGAAGGGGAACCATCATTTTCCCTGTAATCCAGGTTCAATCTGAGGATATCCTTTTTCTCCCCCTGTCACCCATCAAGGGTGGGTGCTCCCCTTCTGTTTTTACTATGCATGCCATTGCAGGTATGTATTATTTCACACCTGGACTTTGGTAATCACTTTTTATCTTCCTTCCCCAAACGTTCCCCACACGTACATACTACTGTCAGGTTAATCTCCCTCAAATGCAGTTTGTAAACTGTTATAGTTTACCATTGTCTACGGCAGAGCTTTTCAATTGATGTGGGCTATGCATGGATTACAGGTGTGCTAGTATATCAATTTCCTAAGCCATCAAGACATCCGGCCCAGCCTGGGACAGCTGAGCCTCAAACAGCCAGAGCCAGAGGCAACCAGATGGCCACCTCCACTTCTCCCACTACCCACTACCGTCCCGGGGTCAAGGTTGACTCTGCAGAGGCTGATCTTCCTTGGCAGTGCTCAGAAGACCTGGTCAAGACAGCTAAAGAGGATGTTAGACTAAGGACTCTGCTTATACAGAGACAGAAAACACCGCAGTCATTTTTAAACTTTCTCATCTTGTTCAGAAAGTTGAAGTATCCACTACAGATAACTTTTACATTTAAGTTAAAGGAAAAGCATGCACAGCACTATGTGAAATGGAAAAGGGTCCAGGAAAATGTATCATTAGAGAAGGTAGGACAGGAAGAGTTTAAAGTATGTTATATAGAAGAGAAAGGCAACTTAAAAGAAAAAAAAACTTGAGTGTATTTGGCAAAAATAATCTCAACAAGGATGATACTGATGGATGACAGAAGACATGCGGGTTGGGAAAACAGTGAAATATCCACTGACAGGCAAGATCAGGCAAAGGCAAACGCAGAGCCTGACGACCTGAACTCAGAGTCTGACTTGACTCTGTACAGTCATTTGACCTTGAGCAAGTTGCTTGACATCTCTGCACCTTGGTTTTCTTCTCTGTGTTAACATATTAGCTCCTGCCACGTTGTGTTATTGTAAGGATAGAATGAGTGGGTATACCCAGAGCACCAGGGAGCTAGGACGTCCAGTGAACTCTAAGTGATCTCCACCCCTGGGTGCCGCCCGTGCTCACTACAGAGCTACGTGTGAAGACAGTAAACACTGGGATGAAACGCTGAATCATCCATTCCATTTCTGGAAAAAGAAGGAACAAACCTGATACTCCAGGTAACAAGTATAGCATCATTATCTGTAAGCTGTATATCCTTTGTATCTGAACAATGTATTCATATTATGTTTATAAAATTTCACTGCAGAATACTATTCTTCTCAGTTTACTAACAAGACTGTTTAGTTTATTTGACCCAGAAACCAGAGGTTTAGAATCCATTTCTAGAATCGTAATGTCATGTACTTTCAAATAAGAAAAAGATTTCCATGAGAACTGTTTTAAATCATAATTAACTCAAAAACTGCATCAAATTTGGATTAAATTAAAATATTTTCAGCTGCAAGTTTTCAATGACATAAATAATAGAGGTTATTACCCCTGAAAATAAGAAACTCAATAATGTGAAAGTTTTGGGTCACTTTCCTTAAAATTCTATGGCTCCCTCTAAATCCTCCCAAATTCTTTGGGTCTCCTCTTAATGACAATGTAGCTTCCACAGTTTCTACAACACAAACTTGCACAATAGTGTTCAAGAAGGAAAGAAAAGAGGCTGTCCTCATGTCTCTTTTAATCAGACTAAAAATATTTGGCAAGAATCCTCATACTTTCTCTTTTATCTCCTTCTCTAAAAAGCAATAGCGTGGTCACCCTTAGATCAGCCACTATGAAAAGGGAATGGGATTATTGTGATAGTTTATCAGCCATGATCTAATTCACAGGGCTGGGCACACCTTTTCTGAGTGGAATGTACCCTAATGTCTGAACAAAGTCAGGTTGCCTTGACCAAGGAAAAAGGTAAACACACAGTTGTGTCTGGCCCACAGTTGGTTAGGGGTATAAATCCTAAGTGCCAGATTCTAAGGTACTAGAGATCAGCATTGAACAAAGCACCATCTTTGCCCTTAGATTCCAAGATCAGAATAATCCCAGATTTTCTATTCTAATAAGAATATCCATGACACTAAATAATTATTGAAGTTAATATATTCCATAAGTTAAATATAATTTTAAAATTTTAAATTATGCATGCCATTTACATTACTCGTCAACTTATTAATTAGACTTATGATGTTTCCCTAAACCTTTCAATGTAAGATAAAACAATAAAAAGAAAACAAAATTCTAAACTATTTGAGATCAGATATACTAATTACACAGTAAAAAAGTAATTTTCTTCATTATCACAAGAAAGTTTCAGAAGCGTGATACTCACTTCATAAATGTTTATTGAATAAAAGAATATATGAATGTATATCCTTTCAAATCATTTTTCTATTGGCTTTTTCTCTATTTTTTGCTGATTTATTTGCAGTGACTTTTTTTTCTTGGTCATTTCATTTGATCTCATTATTAATGCCTGGTTTCTGGTCCAAATTGTGTTTAATTTGCTATTGACAGAGGTAGAAGGTACGAGGGAGTAATAATTGAAGTACAGAATTGAACAAAGGACAACTGAATATTGGCTCAGCCTCCAACCACCATCATTGTGACTGCTTGATTTCTTCATTCTTCAAAATTAATTATTAATATCTGTTTCTCCCTGTATCTAGCATTGAAATAAATCATGTAAAATTTTCCAATAAACAAGAGAGCTTACAGGATTTCCTTTTAAAGGAATGATGAATCTGATTCTTCAGGGATATACACCTTTCTGTGCACAGTTTTGGGGGGTACACAGTTTTACATAGCAGTCGTCTTTGAGAAGATTATTTTACAACTGTGAAAATAGAAGTCCACTGGCAGAAAAATTGCAAAAATTTGATAGTAATACAAACAATTTTTGCCCATAAAAAGGTAAATTGTGTCTGCAGAATGCAATTGATGATTGCCTTGTGGACTACTGACCAGGTTTGCCACTTTTATGTCCATTTGTAAATTCATGTTAGCATTTTTCACAATAAACATATGAACTCTGCTCTCTCTTTGAATCTTGCTGTGTATCTCACTGCTTCTGTCATTAATTAATGAGTTAATTTTTTTTTTTTTTTGGTGTTGTTGTTAATCAGGCCCAGGCGAGGTTTGAACCTGCTGCTTCTGGTGTGTGGTGCTGGAGCACTAACCACTGGGATGCAGCACGAAATAGAGTTTTTGATGTGTGCACATCTTATAAGTCACGATTTTATCTTTTAAAAAATAGATATTTGTTGATTAATTTTATGAAGTAAATAAGGCTTAGATTAACATAGTTTTTCATAATAGAGTGTTTAGAAATCTCTTTCCATCACTCAAATTCACTCTTTTATTCACATTTTTAAACCAGTTGTGTTAAAAAGCATTAGTGTTGTTTGCCTGAATTTACTGAAGTGGTAAACAATTAACTGACTACTTCTCCAAAATGTTATTCTGTGAAGTAAAAAACTGGGCGTGTTCAGCTTTAAAACTCAAATAGATATTCATGAAGAAATGTAGGAAAACAATAATAATATTAACACAGCACCAAACACAGAGATTTAAAAAATTGGAAAGGGCGGTGCCTATGGCTCAGGGAGTAGGGCGCCGGCCCATATACCAGAGGTGGAGGGTTCAAGCCCAACCCTGGCCAAAAATAACAACAACAAAAAAAATTAGAAAGCGGAGAAAGATTCTCTGTAGTATCTGACTCCAACATGCTATTTAGGCGTCATAGGCAACATCTTCTTTACAAGCACAGTGGCCCTTTCATATACAATTCTCATAAGGAAATACCTATAAAAATGTCTAATTGAATTAAATCTGTGTCAAAATCAACAGGACCTCCTCAAGATAAAGATCAACGATCACTGTTTGACTAAAGAGGGAAATCTCCTTCCTACATTTAAAGAAAACATAACTTTTCCTTGTAAGAAGACTCCAGTATTTACTTTGATTTGTTTTTAAGACAAGTAACAGTTCTCATATCTCAATAAACTGAAATCTGTGTCTCCCTATAGTGACTGTTAAAGGCACATGTGTAACACCCATGTCACCTCCCTAATTTTTATTCTTACAACAGAAAGCACACATCTCCGCAGAGTGAGGTTTCCATCACAGCTGACTGATTTGGCGGGAATAACAGCTGTAATTTGCCAACAGGTTGACACAGCAGAGCATGGGCGGGGCTGACAGCACAGGACCTTTCATCCGGTGTAATCTACAACACATGCGTGTTACAGAGCACCAGGAGTAGATCAGTGGGTGTCTTAGTGACGAACAGGGGGAGGAAATTTTATCCTCAGCACTTGTTAGTATCAAAAGCACGGTGATGCACCACCATTTCCTTTTTTAATGAAAATGTTATAAAAGTTAACCTAGATTTGAAATTAAGTGTGTGGTTCCTACCCAGTGAGTCACTGGAAACAGAAAACAGGAACGTTAATTTACTTAAGCAGATATGTCTCAACCACAGGCTGAAAAGGTCCTCCTGGAGAACTTGAGAACGCTTGGCACCTGAGTACTTCATCAAACCTCATGGAGTTAGGGAAGCGTATGATTTCATGAAAACTGTCCTCCCCTGAGATGGTTCTTAAATACATTTTCAATTGGAACAAATCAATTTCCAAGGAAGAAAACCAATAACTGGAGCAGAAATGTGGTACCTTTTTTCCTCTAAATTTAGATTAAGTCCTTTCTCCTCTTCTTATATATGTCACAAGTTGTCTAACGTTTGAGAGCTCTAAAGCCAATTTGCTTTATGGAATTACTCTTTTCAAAAGCAAGTTCTAATTCTTTTTACCCTCGTGCATCATTTGAAATTCTTAAATTTTATTATCATCATCTTTGTCCAGAAATAGATTTCATTCTGTGCCTATCCATTTCACCACCTGTCCCCACTACAAATATCCAACATCCAATATCCCATTTCTCTCTCTCATATAGGCCCACTGTTAGCACCCTCTTTAAGACTTTCCCTCACCAAACTCACATGCTGTGCCCTCCTGTCACTGGAATCTACCCAATCAGACTCTAACAACTTTTTAAAGCCTTTTTATTCTACGTGTCCTTTCTAAAGTAGTAATAAATTTATTGCAAATAACTATTCACCTTATCTTCTTTCTTTCCTTTTTTTCTTAATTTTCCTTCTCTCTCTTTTTTTTTTTTAAGACAGAGCCTCAAGCTATCACCCTGGGTAGAGTGTCGTGGCATTACAGTTCACAGCAACCTCCAATTCCTGGGCTCAAGCGAGTCTCTTGCCTCTGCCTCCCAAGTAGCTGGGACTACAGACGCC
>CAUYRH010045582.1:0-23044 GCA_963574655.1 Perodicticus potto
GATGATTTTTTTTTTTTTTTTTTTGAGACAGAGTCTCACTTTGTCATCCTTGGTAGGGTGCCATGGAGTCACAGCTCACAGCAACCTCCAACTCTTGGGCTTAAGCAATTCTCTTGTCTCAGCCTCTCGAGTAGCTGGGACTACAGGCACCACCACAATGCCTGTCTATTTTTTAGAGATAGGGTCTTGTTCTTGCTCAGGCTGGTCTCGAACCTGTGAGCTCAGGCAGTCCATATGCCTCTGCCTCCCAAGTGCTGGGATTACAGGCATGAGCCACAATGCCCGGCCCGCATTTCTCTGATGATGAAAGACAATGAGCATTTTTTCATGTGTATGTTGGCCATTCGTCTGTCATCTTCAGAGAAGTTTCTGTTCAGGTCCCTTGGCCACATAGAAATGGGGTTGTTTACTTTTTTCCTGTTGTTTAAGTTCTGTATAGATCTAGTTATCAGTCCTTTATCAGATTCATAATATGCAAAAATCTTCTATTCCCAAGGCTATCTGTTTGGTTTGGTTGCAGTGCCTTTAGCAGTACATAAGCTTTTTAATTTGATCAAATCCCAGTTATTTATTTTTGGTGTTGTTGCAATTGCTCGGAGGGGGGGATCTTCCTCAGAAAGTTTTTTCTTGGAGGTGTTTTGCTAACTACAGACCTTGCTTTATCATTAGCAAAGTTTTATAAAAGAGGAAAACAAAATGTTTATATTCCCAAATGTTCAAAGTTATTGCAAACTTTCTTAAATATATATTGTAGATGGTCCAAATCAGAATAATTTCCTTCCAAGAATATTTTTAAATGTTCAATTAATATAAACTTTGCCTAGTCTTTTGAAATATAAAGGTAACAAGACAGAATAAGAAGACAAGAGAAATTTGCTATTGGAAATGAATATAAATGAAAGATAAAGATAGCATTATAAAATGTTACATCCAAAAGCAAAAGGTACTATTTGTTTCATTGTGTTTTGACCACTGAATTAAATACTAGTAATTTCTAATCTATAAGCTGTAAGAAAAAGGAACAGTTTTCTGCAACATTGGCCTTTTTAATTAAAATACTTAAAACTTTATCTTTCAATTTTCATTCATTCCAATCAATATTTAAACCTAATGTATCTAAACTATTTTAGATTATACTGAAAGAGCTTTAGCAGCATTATTACTTTTCCAAAGGCTCAAGTTGATCTTTACAATATCTGAGACTTTCTAAAAGATATTTAAGGAACGCATCCCGATCCTTCTACTCCTCAGTCCCATATTCCACAAGTAGTCACTTTTATGTTAGACTTCTGCCTTCTGGCTTTTACAGGTGTTTGCCACTATAACTTTAAATAAGATACTTCTTGTTAGACAGAATATTAAACAGCACTCATGTGAAAAGGAAGCAATTACCTCAGAAGGCAACAGTATGTGTTTTTAGTGGAAACAGGAGTTGGGACTTCTAGTAATATGATGGACTAAAGACGTTGAAGGGCATTACCACGTTCTGCTTTTCTGTACTCTAACCAACATACTTAGGCTATAATTCATTGTTCATTAATTTGTTCATGAGATAAGGCATGTTATTTGATCTCTTTATGCCTCTGTTTCATCATCTATAAAATGAGAATAGTAATAATAGCAACTGTACTTAAAAGAATTAAATGTATTAATATATCCAAAATCCTCAGAATACTTCCTGGCACAAAGTGAGTTATATACATTAGCACAGTGGCATCCAACCCATGCCCTATGAAGGAAAACTATAAATGAAGTCCAACACAAAACTGTAAACTTACTTAAAACAATAAGAGATTTTTTTTTTATTTTTTGGTGGAACTTGATTGCACAGTATCAAGCATGAACTCTGTAGATGACAACGTCATGTTGCAATGTCATGAAAAATAAAGAGGGACACTCTCGCTATTCATTAGACTATTAAACAGCATTAATTCAGTTTTATGCAACTCCCAATATATTATCTTCTAAGCACAGACAGTCAAATTGACACCATCAGACATTACATGTACTTGTGGTGACTTGCCAAGGCAATGATTATCAATAATATTTCAATGTACCACTGCAACATTAGGTATTTAATGGTATCCAAAAGTCAGGTAAGCATTCTTATTTGATTATTAAGGGTGCTCCCACATCTCAGAAGTGCCTCACACATTACCTGCCACACTTTACACTCAGCCTTCCTCCTTGCAACAGTCTAGTCATGGAAAGCCAAAACCTTGCTTTTTATTTTCCTGTCAATTTTCAGAATAAAGGTAAATATAATCCTTTATATATTATTATTTTTTAAATTCTAGCATGGCTTCTACAATGTCTCAAAAGAAAACAGAACCCCTAAAAAGAAAAATTGCAGATGAAGGAAGATTGTTCAATGAAAAGTAGACAGATGATTCCTTTTTTATCAATACAAATAGTAAGGAATTCTGCTTAATTTGTAGGGAATCCACACAGGTTTTTAAAGACCATAATTTGAAAAGGCATTACATGCAAAAACAAGCTGCCAAATTTGATACATGTGAAGAATTATATCATAAGGCCAAATAGCAGAATTGAAAAAAGTCTGTCTTCTCAACAAAAAACAATTTTTTAACCAGATAAACACTTGTTTTATTTGAATGATTGATCGTCAACATGGAGACCACTACGTACAGACGAGAAGGGAGACGTCTACTTCTTCTTCACTCCCTCTTTGGACAGAGTCTTGATGATCTCCTCTGTCTTGGCCTGGAGGCACTCTTCACCGCGCTTGCATGCTTTCTTGGTCTTGGACCTGCAGATCTCAGCCTGGTCAGCCAGGAGCTTCTTGTGAGCCTTGTCTGCCTTCAGCTTGTGAATGTGTTCCATGAGAATCTGCTTGTTTTAGAACACATCCCTCTTCACCTTCAGGTACAGTCTGTGATACATGTAGCGGTCAATCTTCTTAGATTCATGGTATCTTCTCAGGAGCCGGCACAGAATCTTCACTCTCCTCATCTCAGGTTTTCTCACACTGGCTGTACCCTTTCACTTACCTATCCCCATATACCTGCCCTTCCAGTGGGCCAAGGTGTTTTTCTGGCATCAAGCTCAGGAATGAACAGCCACGGGCTTGCAGATAATCAGCCCATCTTCAAGCAGCCTCCAGATCTGCTGTGGGATTTGGCATTGGCAATTTTATTAGTCTCACTGGAGTCCAACCAGACCTTCTTTTTGCCACAGCGGAGGACGCTAGGGACAAGCCTCTTCTGAAGCCTGAGCATACTCATGGCCCCAGCTGCAACAGCCATCAAAAAATTTTTTAAAAGTTACAACTTTGACTGATTTCACTGTAAAAGCTAGTTACATGGGAGCATATTTAACTTCAAAAAACATCAAAACCATTTACCGATGGTGAGTTTATTAAGTAATGTATGGAAAGCACAGCACATGTAATATGCCCTGATGAAAAAGGGAATATTTCTAAAATCAGTTTGTCTCACCAGACTATAGCCTGGCAAATTGAAGAAACTGAAAAATCTATCAAAAGAAGTTTGAAGAGTAAAGCCGCTAATTTTAAATTTCATACTTTGCCAATGGATGACAGCACTGATGCCTCAAATATGGCTCAACTTGCTATATTTATTAGAGGTATTGATGAGAAATATAATGTCACTGAAAAGATGGGTTTCTTTTGTACCATTAAAATACACAACTAAATCAAGAGTACATAAAGCCATAAAAAAATGTTAAACTGATTTTTTTTGGCCATTGTCAATATATCTGGTTTAGTTACTGAGAGTGCCCCAGAGATAAAATAGAGGGACTTATAAAATTAACAGAAGACAATGCAATTGCAACCCAAAACTCATGTTTGATAAAGTATCACTGCCTAGAACATCAAGAAAATTTATGCACAAAAGCTTTAAAAATTGATGTCAGGCAAATTATCATCAAGAGTGTGAGGCCAAGAAATTGAATCATCACCAATTCCAGGAATTTCTTAAAAGTATTGATGCTAACTATGGTGACCTCATTTACTTTCTGGAAATAAGATGGCTATGTAAAGCTCAAATGTTAAAAAGACTTTGTGATTTGTAAGATGTTATCAAGTTATTTATGGTATCAAAAACCAAATTTGTGCTAGAACTTGATAATGAAAACTGTCTTACAGATTTTGCATTTTTAATGGATTTAACTGCTCATTTAAACACATGCCTTCAATGTGAAAACCAATTTATTAATACAATGTTTCAAACCATAACAGCTTTCCAAACGAAATCGAAATTATAGCAAGTTCAAATTAAGGCTAACAATTTTATGCATTTCATTATATTAACTAAACACAGTTCTGTGAAGAGTGAAAAATATGCAGCCTTGCTTTTCAAGGCGATTCTTTTTGAGAATTCAAAAACAGATTTCAAGATTTTTAGGAAAATAATCAATATTTTGGTGTATTTCAACTCCATTCTTAGTGACCATAAATATGTTACTTGCAAATTTTCAAATGGAATGCAAATAGCTGCAATCCAACATCAACTTAAAGAAAAATTGGATCATGTCTCTGTATTGGATTATTACAGGTCTTATCTCCCCAGAGACAAATATCCCTGACTTTACAATCACGCCTGATACATGTGTTCGCTTTTTGGCAGTACCTACATTTGTAAGTAACTATTTTCAAGAATGAAGCACATTAAGAGTAAAGTTAGAACCAGAATGTCTGATGAGCACCTTATGAACTCACTGAGAATGGCAACTATTTCCATCAAACCAGATATTGAGGCATTAGTTTCTCAAATACAATGTCAAATATCCCACCAGTTGTATGTTGTCCACTTTTCTATTACTTTTATAATAAAAAAATCCAAAAAAAAAAGATGTTTTATTACACAGATATGTATATTTTCTGTATTAATGATCACAAACTTGGGATCTGCTCAATGATTTTAAAGGACTCTTTGAATAAGGGGCGGCTGCATAATTAGGATTATTAAGTGAGGACTTTTGTTTATCTACGGTGGCAGATACCACAAAAACTATGCATGGACCTTTTTCTTTTTGCTCATCAGTTTTCATTGGGTTTGTGTATTTAACGTGTGGCCCAAGACAACTCTTCTTCCACTGTGGGAGCCAAAAGGTTGGACAGCCCTGAATTAGCTATCATCATCTTATGACCTCCAATCATGTTCTAACTAGCCAATACTTTCTGTTCATAAAACATCATCATAATGTGTACTATATGCTAACTATCTACAAATGTTAAAATATTCTTTAAAACATCTGAAAATCAAAGATTATTTTTTGGTTAATTATAAGAGGAAAAGGGATAATAAATCTTACATTCTGCATTAAGTGAAGTTTTTATATAGCCAAGGCTATCAAGCTTGGAGTATTAGTTCTAATTAGAACATAGTACATTATGTTACATTATGATATTAATAAATTAATAATCAGTAACTGTATTTTGTAATCTTCCACTTAATTAAAACAAACACTTTAACTTTGAATTAGTGCAATTTTCTTCTATGGTTTTAAATATAACACACTGAAAGCACTATGTGAATATCTGTCATTTTTTTAGCACATCAATAAAGCTGGTAGTATGGTAATTCTCTTTCTATTTTATACTTATTTTAAATAGCAAATACATTTTAGTAAGTAAAAGTTAGTGGATTTTCTCTACCTAAATACATGAAAACCACTGAATACAATTTTATCTGTTCACTAATAGATTCTATGGATCACAGAGATTAGATAATCAAGAATTAAAGCCCTACTTTATCGAGCGAAATTTACTTAGAAGTTTCAAGCTAAAATTACAAAGAGGACTTAAATGATTTGATTATTTAACTATTTATTTTTCAAACTTATTTTTAGTAATTTTAATTAACTTAGTTCTCTTGAGGTATAAAAACACACTGTCACTCTCCCAAATCTTTTCTTTTTAAGATGAAGGGAATTAATCAAGGTTTCTTTTTTTCCTTTTTTTTTTTACTTTTTTAATTTTTATTGGTTTTTTGTTTGTTTGTTTGTTTGTTTGTTTGTTTGTTTGTATTATGGTTTGTTTCCATTTATCCTACACTCTTCAAAGTAAAGCACTTTCCTTGGCTCGAACTCCATCCAAACAACTGACTCCCACATGCCCATTAGGAGTAGAGAATCAGAAACCCAAAACACCAAAGCACTTTCTCTACCAGTACAGATTATTTTGAGATTGAAAGTTTCATTTTTAAAAGACGTTCACACCTTCAACAACAATATGTCAAAGAAGTTTTTCAGTGGAAATAGGTGATAATAAGTTGACTTCTACTATTGAAACATTTAATTTATAAAACAGAAAATCATAAACCCAACTAGCATTCTAACTCCTTACCCTTGGCTATGCAACGCCTCTAAAACTTCTGGCAGGCAAATTAAACAGATTTACTATGGAATGTAACAAAATCAAGCAATCTGGAACTATAATTACTATGATATTGTTCATGAAAATGGACAGTGCTGTGTTTTACATTATTATTTTAAAACTAAAGTGATAATGAAAACATGAGCCAAGCAGAAGATTTCTTTTTTTTTTTTGGCCAGGGCTGGGTTTGAACCCGCCATCTCCGGCATATGGGGCTGGCGCCCTACTCCTTTGAGCCACAGGCGCTGCACCAGAAGATTTCTTTTATAAAAAGAACTCCAAGAGTTGTACTTCCAACTTAGAAATAATAATAAGGATAATGGCTTTTTAATTTATACAATTACTACCAAGGCTTTTCCACCTGAATAAAATACTTAACAAAGTAGCCATATCACAGTATATGAAAGTAACATACCAAAATGACAGTCTGTGTATTAACAATAGCTAGGCCACATGGCTCTAAAAACATACAAGCACAATTCTTGTGCTTTTCCAGTTTAAGTCTAGTCCATATAAAATCTAAAGAGCTATGTAAAGACCTTTCATCTTACAAATGGAGACATATGTATACAAGTAATGATAACCATCAAAAAATCATACAACTCATTTTATCTCAAAAATTGTTCAGTGAGACTGAAATAAACAATTTGTCCAAATTATGGTTATTAAGGTATCAACAATAAGAAAAAAATTATACTAAATATAATTCTATTCTTTCATCCTCTTTAACTTATGGGACATTATAGTCATTTATATTACAGTAGCAGGCTCACCAGACCCCAAACTGAAGCCCACCTTTTCTTACAGGAACCCATGAAAGCCAGAGGTTCTCTCATCCTATCTTTCTGTCACATAGTGGATTTCATAAAAACTGATTTATCACTATTAATACTGAATGAAGATATTTTTGACTTTCCAAATATAATGAAAAGGCAAAACAAACCACGACAAAAAAACAAACATACAAACAAAAATGAGGGCAAGAGATGGATTGCTCAAGAAAAAATAATGGTGGAAAAACTGAAATTCAGTAAGGTTAAACACTGTAAAATGAGCTAAATTCAACTTAATTGAATTATACCAAAAGTATCAGTTATAACCAAAAATACAATTTCTAAAAAATAACCAAAAGAATATAAATACTACATTGTGATGGGGATAGAAAAAGTTAGGAAAATTTCTATGTTAATGTCAAATTTCACAAAAATATGTAAATTATTTCAATGAACTAGAATTTATTTGGCTATAATGAATACTGCACAAAATAATACTAAACATTAAGACTAAATAACAATACTAGAAACTGAACACAAAAATGACTACAATAACGATCAACAAACTCTCAAGCCCATTTTTTCTACCAAATATTTTAAATTCTGGACCATAGTTAAAAAGAATACGAAGAGCTTGCACAGACTTCTCAGACCTCAAGCAGAATAAAAGTCAGGTCTAGGCTAGTGGGATGAGATCTAAGAGCGTGAGTTAAGATGCAGAAGGCACGACAGCAGAAAACCACAGGAGAAGCAAAAGATGTGGTAAAACAGCTTTCTAAAGAAAGACAAACAGCAGCCAGTAGTTCTTAGCATGAAGGGCTTGTGACTGGAGCTAGATCGGGATTCTTTTACACTCACTAACCTCTTGAACTCTGAAAACGGAGGAAGATAGGCCCTCAGAGCCAAGAATGAAAATAAACACAAAGACCAGGTGAAAAGACTCAGGTGGTTGGAGCTCACTACTCTCTCCTATCACTCCTAACATGGTCCCTCAACAAACTGCTGCTACCATTTTAAAAATAAGCAATTGCAAAATGATTAAGAGGAGAAATAAGGGGATATTTATGTAGAAATTTTGAAAACAAGAAGAGATAGATAAGAGGGAGATGTAAACATAAGCAAAAGACAGAAAATATCCATAGCAAGGAAAACTTCTGATGGAAATTAAAGAATTCAGATAAATAACTACTACATTAACAAAATAAAAGGAACATAACTTTTTCTTTGTTGGAAAAGCTCAAACAAATGATACATACAGGTAACGAACTGCAGCATATGTACACCATGGAGTACTATTCAGCCATAAAAAAAAAAACATGGAGACTTTACATCTTTTATGTTTACTCAAATGGAGCTGAAACATTCTTCTTAGCAAAGTATTTCAAGAATGGAAAATAATATATCCAATTATACTCAATACTAATATGAAACTAATATATAAACAATTACATACTCATACAAATGGCAAAACACAAATATAGTCTAGCAAGAGGGTAGGGTGAGGAGGGAGAGGCAAGGGAGAGGGGAGAGGGCGAGTGGCAGGAGGAGGGAGGACATTTGGCACGATCTGTACAATGCAAGTGTGTTCAGCATGCCCCCTGAGTGAAGGGCTCTTCTATAAATTGAACTGTATCTCAGAAGTGAGAACAATGTAACCTAAAAATTTGTACCCTCCTGGCTCGGCACCTGTAGCACAGTGGTTACGGCGCCAGGCACATACACAGAGGCTAGCGGGTTTGAACTAGGCCCAGGCCTGTCAAACAACAATGGCAACTACCAAAAAATAGCCGGGCATTGTGGCAGGCACCTGTAGTCCCAGCTACTTGGGAGGCTGAGGCAAGTGAATAGCTTAAACCCAAGAGTTTGAGGTTGCTGTGAGCTGTGACGTCACAGCTCTCTAAGGAGGGGGATATAGTGAGACTCTGTCTCCAAAAAAAAACAAATTTGTACCCTCATGTTAGTATAAAAAAAAAAAAAAGAAGAAGAAGAAGAAAGATACAGGGGATGAAAACCACATCCAAAGCAATAACAAGAACTAGAATAAATAAACTGAAAACAACAAGAATAAGGTAGAGATACATGAAAAAAAAATCACAGTAATAAAAATAGACCAAATATATATAAATAATTGAAGAGAACTGAAAAAAATAAGTCAGATGAGCATCCAGACAGAAAAAGTAATTCAGTCAATAAGAAGTCTTAAAAAAAAAAAATTAAGTTAACGTCAGACTTTTTCCATAGCAATTGTCAATGCCAAATGCAAAGTCCAAGATTCTGGGAGAAGCTAAGATGACCCGCAAGTATAAAAGCAACACATAATTGCTAAGGATGTAAGAACACTAACCAAGAACTAGATCAAAGATAATTCAAGAATAATAAAAGTAATGATGCTGAGCTTTGATGCTATTTAGATATAAGGATAAGATGAAACCACTGTGAAAACTGTGATTATGAAAATGGTGTAAATGTTTTAACTTCAACAAAATTAATAAAAATAATTAATACACCAACAATATTAGAAATTAGCAAGAAGAGGGAAAGAAGAAAACATAACTATAATACTTTCCTTATTTTTCACAACAGGGAGTTAATGGACACTGCCAAGTTTGAAATAAAGCTGCAGAAACTTGAAAAGATCAATCTTTTACTTTTATTCTCATCTTGTTTAGAGAAGTCTTTTAGAAAATAAAATATATTGTTGTAAATAAACATTTATGTAAAATTTTTTACTCCTGCCATTTCACCTATATCTTTTTTCTATTAGAATATAATGAAATAAATTAATATTTAAAATCCATATGATCCTGCTTTGTAGATTTTATTCTATACCTATTCATATATGCAGAGAAAAAGATCAGGCTTTGTATTTAACAAGTCCAACAAATGTTAATTCTGTATGGTAAGACTGAGGTAACTGGTGAAAAGCTGTTCATTTTATTTTTCATTGAACTTTCAAATAATGCTTGAGTTTTAAATAGGGCAGTTTAATACTTTTTACAAAAATCACGTTATTCTTTTATCCAAAAGTTATTTTAAAAACAAATCAGGAAGCAACATCAACAAAATATGAAGAAGAAATATGACAATACATTTTTTCTCTATAATACCCTTTATCATTACTGAGAAAATCAAATCAACCTACTCAGAGATGAAGCAAAATTAATTAGTTAAAAAATTAGAATTCATGATATAAAAAGTTGGCAATCTTCAATACATATATACATTTTATTATGTTTAGAGAAAACTGAATACAAATTTTATAAGTCTTAGAAAAAGCATAAGAAGAATTTAATAATAAATTATGTCTAAAATCCCATGTCACTATAGCAAAGAACAAATAATAGTAGAGGAATGGAAGCGAGGGAATGATTATGTCTGAACACAAGCACATGTATACACCCATGTCTTTGTGTGGTGGTGATAGACCCTGTGGGAAAATACGTAAGGAGACTGTAAAAAGTAACACCTTGTCTATCATGGGAGGAATGTTTAATTCATACCAGATTATGGCAAAATTGAGAAATACATACTAATAGAGTTAAAGATAACAGACATATGTCTGTGTACCATCCAATACACTGAACAATATAAATACAAAGAAACCTCAATTCACATATAAGAGATGAATTTTTTTTTGTTTTTGAGGCAGAGTCTCACTCAATCACCCTGGGGTTGAGTGCTATGGAGTCATAGCTCACAGCAACCTCAAACTCTTGGCCTCAAGCGATCCTCTTGTCTCAGCCTCCCCAGTACTACTGGGACTATAGGTCACAATACCTAGTTTTTCTATTTTTAGTAGAGATGGGGTGTTATTTTGCACAGACTGGTCTCAAACTCCTGTGCTCAGGCGATCCACCTGCCTAAGCCTCCCAGAGTGCTAGGATTACAGGCATAAAGAGATGAAAAATTGTTTAAACAGTAAGAAGTGAACAATACTGCAAAAGATGAAGAAAAATTAAATACATCACTTAAAACTACTGTAAACGTGTTAATTAAAATACAAAATGGGTTGAAAAATCTAACCAAATTATTTTTACAAAGAGACTAATAAGTGACAGTTTAAAAGAAAAAGCATTAATAACCTCATACCAATAACTAATAACAGATTGAACTGAAAGCGAACAAATGAAAAGAGTAGCACAACACTAAAAAACATTAAATGGGAACCCAAAGGATCATTTTATAAAGATCAATTTTTAAAACTCACCAAAAAATAACTATTATAAATGTAAACTGAATAACAGAACAAGAGTGATTATTCAACCAAAAACTGACAGAACAATATAGTAATGAAAGACTTACATTCTACTCTTGAGCTATAACAAACAGAAAATCAGAATTTATACTTTGCCCAAATTCTATGTAAAATATTAAGCCATTAAGAAAATCTTTAAAACTACATAATAGTAAAAAGTGTATAAGCTCACATTCTCTTCCTATAATGCACAAAGATGGCAAATTAGCAACAAAAGTTAAACTAAAAAAGAAAGAAAAAAATCACTTCAAAATTAAAAATGTTCTCCTAATAACTTTGCTCTTAAAGAAATAAGATCTTTCTTTCTATGAGTCTTAGTTTTTTCATACTTAAAAAATGTTTTTCAACATACACACAAACCACAATGATTTTTACCAAGCATACAGCATATGTTCAAATTTCTGATTATTCAGTGTGATGCATGGAAGTTGAAAAGGAGTATATAATCTAGTGGGGGAGTTAGGAAAATCAATGGCAGTCACAAGATAATTAAAAATGTGACAAAAATTCAGAGGAGACCATGATAAGGAAGGAAGGCTTCTTTACATGACCTGAACTAGGTCTTAAAAATAGAAGACATGTGAAGACCCAGAGAAGAAACAGGAAAAACATTCTGTTTAAGAACACTAACTCAAGCTCAACAGTAATCAAAAGGAGGGTGGGAATTGGTAAGTTTGGGTTAATTCACACCTATTGGGTATAATGCACACATTCAAAGTAAAGGGCACAATTATAACTTTGAATTGAAATGTACAAAACAAACTATGTAACCAAAACACGCATACCCTTGTAATATTCTGAAAATGTCTTTAAAAGAATACTGTATCAATGAAAGCTAAAGAGCAAAATGGCAAATACCAAAGTTAAAATAAGTTACTATTTAGGACTCAGCCTAGGAAGAAAACCACTCAAGTACTGGACCAAACTGTTTACACTAAAAAATGAGCTGCAATAAGATTTTAAAGCACTACGGCTTTTGGCTGCCAGTTAAAGTTGGGAAAGGTTCTCCTTGCTTTGAACTTTCATTCAAATAGACTTCCAGTTTTAGGTATATTTGATATCTCTAGAGAGAATACTGTTCCTGATAAATGATGGTCAGGCTCTTCTGATTCTGTAAAACCTGCATACTTACTTCACATTCTCATAATTTAAACCCCCCAAATTAAAATAATTAAATTAAAATAACAGCATATAAGCAAGAATGAGATTTACTCTGAAAAGGAAGAAGGAAACACAAATTTAGAACTGGTATATAATAAACAAAGTAGAGAGGACTAAGACTGCCAAGTAGGTGGAAGTGAGAGGAAATAAAGAATCTTAGTTTCTGAACAAAACACTGTTATTAAGTATAATTGCATCAACTTGATCCAAATTCAATATTTCTTATTCATTGAAAAGAAACATATTAAAATAGCAGCAATTTCCTTTATAAATAAAAACATTCAGCCAAGGAAGCTTCGACTGAAAAGGTTTAACCCTAAAACTAATAAAATACAAGAGAAAAATTATTTCAGTGCTTATAATTTCAAATAACTTCTATATGTAAATATACTATACCTAAGTTGGTAATAATTACTTTTAAAATTCTAATAAAAACTACAATGAAATTCTTCCAAACACAGTCATGTTAATTGTGGAAAATACTCATGCTAATATTTGAACTTATTAAAATAATTATTTTTAAATGTGACCTTAAAAAAGCTATGACGTATAGGAAACTTTCCTCACAAGCATCTAAAATAAAATGTGACAGGCTACTTTGCACATAAACATCATTATGCATACTACATAGAAATTTCATTTTTCACTCATAATAATTTCAGTTATTATTGGGGCTTTAACATATAAGATACATCTGGAGCAAAAACTAAAAATTATACAATAAATATCTGCTGAAAAGCCATATCATTGCACTTCCCTGTCTTTTGAAATGACTTTTGAAATGAAAACACCGCTTACACATAGTATATGTGTAAAAAAAATATTTCAACTAAATGTTCTCAATAAGGCGTTTCTATCTATTATTCTACTATGCTCAAAATACACACAAAAACCCCAATGATTTTTAAGTATTTAAAGGTATTGGCTCCTGAAGGGCAAGAAGATAATAAGCCAGGATAGGCTGCATAGCCACCAGTGTAAATTTTTCTACTTCCACCTGAATGGTCACTTACGGGGGCCAAAGAAACAGCTCTTGGATGGATATATGGACTGCCACAAGAATTACTCTTCCAGGAGAGAAACACTTGACGTGGCCCTGTTGGCAAGATGTTTTTCCTGTTCTAAATCCTCCTAAGTAAATCTGATGCAAAATGTCTGTTGAGTTTAAATGTTTGGTAGAAATAAAAAGGCCATCTGTTGGACATTGCAAAAGCCAAACTCAACATTTTAAATTATTTTTCAGATACACAATAAGTATAACTTGTGTTTAGTGCACAGCAATTAAAACTATATGATGGCCTTTTCTCATTAAACACAAAGAAGCAACTTCTTTTTAAAATATATACTGTTTTTAAAAATTTCCATTTTTTCAATATTCAGGCTTTATTTTAAGTATTAATGCAAATATGAATGCCCTTCATTTACCTTTAACAATAAGAATACTCACTCAACCCTTTAATGAGAGGACAACTCATGCAGATCAGATGTTATTAAAGTCATTAGAGAGTTATTAAAGAATTTTACATATGGTTTTAAAATGAGCAATAAAATATTCTAAATAAGCAGAACTGAATAAATCTGGGGATCTATGTAGTTTTACAGAAAGCTATGTTTCTATACATTTGTTGAGATATTTAATTCCTAAACATAATCTGAGATGCTAAAAAATCTATAAGGATCTAGTCTTTTATACTGATGACCTAGAAAAATTATTCCTTTAGATGTCTTATCTCATTTTTAATAAACTTTATAAATGTAATGTTAAGGCATGAATTTTTATTTTAAATGTAAAGTAACCATATTTAAAATCTAAACTCTTTAAACACATGATCATTATCAATTCTGTATTACTTAACATAACAAAGTCTGAAACAGGTCAGACTTTATTATGAACAAGGGTAGTATTCTCACAGGCTATCAATAAATGATCCCTAAATGGGACTCATCAAAAGCTAACAGAAATATTTCTAAATTTTAAAGAAAATAATGTATGAAGTAAACCATTTTCTTGAGATCATCAAAAGTTTTCATCTTTAATTTACTAAGGATACATATCTTAATAGAAATACTAAATGAAAATAAATAGTGCTAATTAAAGCTTTTTATAGCTTAATAATAAAAGTTATATTTTAAATTATTTCTATTATTGACATTCACACTACAATGCTATTTATCATTTTTTAGTAAAATCACTTGTCATTTCATAAAATTTCTAGAGAATTCCTTGATTAAGATCCTCTATTAAAATGTGTTAAATTAAATCACTTACTGCAAACAGCCAACTCTTACTGCTACAGGAATGTGGGGAAGTTGAGTAGCCCACTTAAGTGTCACATCCTGATAAACATGCAACATGTTATTATGGTTTCCAATCAAAGTATTTATTGTTCCTTCAGAAACTGTAGGTTGAAGATACAGAAAGAGGATACTAAGAAAACAGTCATTTGTATCAGTGGATTATATCCCTTTGAGGGGATTTATGACACAAACTAATTCTAATATCTTGGTTTTAATATATAAAATTTTTGATCAATAAAACATTATTTTCCAACATAAAGCTACCAATATCAAAAAGAAAGGAATCACTTTACAGACTTGTAAACTGTAACTAGATAATGGCCAACATTTTTGCATTTCATCTAGAAAGCATGTATTTCATTAATATATAACACATTTAAGCTAATGATTACAGGGCATTCACTACAGATCAGTCTTTCTATCAGACATTATTATTCTGCTTATAAAATTGTCTGATGTTCTCTTGGAACACAGAGACACATTATAGAAAGCATTAATGTATGTGGGAGGTTGATTTTACAAGTCATTTTGTACAATGACTAACAAAACCAAATCTGCTGTATATCAAGTTTCTATTCAAATTTTGAAAGTTGAAATTTCCATTACATATTCAGTATAAAACTATTTTTCAATATGTTTAAAATGTGTGTATGGGTATAACATTTTTTGAAGTATACAACAGCCTTGACATATGGAAGGGTAAAAGAAAATCTTTCTACACACCTGAGCAATATGGGAGAAAACAACTCGGGCTACAGTCAAGCTTCTTCATGAATCGAATTTGTCCATTATCCTTAAGGCAAAAAAAATTCCTCTCTCCAAGAACAAAAACAGAAGATGCTGACTGATTGAAAGACACAATACATATATCAAGGGCTTGCTCTCCAATATTTAGAGTCCAATCCACCTGCAAAGCAAAACTCAAGATCAAGTTGGTTGCTAAACAGAACATTTCATTTTATTTTCATTTCATTTTCATATCAATATAAATTAATAAAATGCTTTACAATAAAACATGAAGATCATCTAATCTCTTCCATGCACAGTCTTTTTTTTTCTTTTTTTTTTTTTGCTATAACCATATTACTAGTATTTTATAGACTCTAGCAAAACTTTGCTCCATGTCCTTTTTTTATTATTTCTTATTAGAACATTAAAATAACTCTAAATTCTCCAACTATTATGAGATGATATTAGATATTCAGTAATTAAAAAATACTCAAAATATTATCTGCTTCCCTAAAAATCTCCCAAAAAAAGCTATTGTGTTTACTTTGCAAGTCAAACTTAGTAACCAGTAAAAACTATAGCCATTATTATTATGCATATGTTTTTAGAGAAAGGAAAATTAAAATATATTAATATGCAAATAGATTGTAAAGCTACATGACCATTTTAGTAGTATTTTGCCTACTTTTGTAACTTAAAAAGGATAATCTTAGCACACACTCATTTTTGAAAGGAATGTATATGGAGGTAATAAGCATAATGAAAATAAGAAATAAAAGTTAAAAAAAATTAATGAACATATACACTAGCCACTATAGTAATACAGATAGAACATCCTATACATAAGAGCTACTCCAGGGTATCTCTGTAACTTTGAAACATGATCAATACTCAATAAATGCTTCTTAAAAATAATGAAGAAATGAATATAAAATGAGGAAGTAAAAAAACTTTTAAGAAGATACACCATTTTGAAAAATATTGGCTGATAGGCATACACAGTATATGGCAATAACAGTGAGATAGCTTTACTCATAAAAAAAAGATCTGGACAAAGAGGAAACAAGATAGCTCTTGAATTTAGGTGATAATCAACAAATAATGGATTCAAGAACAGATATGAAGATTCCTGTCAAGGATACAGACAAATTTCTGGCCATCAAGACATGATCTTAGGTATTAATCTTATCTATTTTACATATTTAAAGAAGGTATGAAATCCAGATTGGGCTTGTCAGAAAGGCAAATATTGCCTGTGTGTACATAAGAACAAATCTGGAGGAGGGAAACAGCATACTGAACATAGATAGATACATCTGACTATCTTAAACTCTACAAGAATTCAACACTAATATCTGGCTTGAGTATAGCTTACCTACGTGAAAAGATTCCAGTAGACATAAGACATGAATGTCAGTCCCATGGTAGTTATATTTATCACTGCATTGTAATAGGCTAGCGTTCAAGTAGTATAAATCAGTGTCCATGACTCAGGCTAATGTACATCTGTCTGACTCTGGGAGATGATTTACGCACACTGAATAGGCAAATCATGTTTTTGAGGACACAGTCTGAGATGCAGCCACTACATACATTCAATTCAGTAGGCTACTGAATGTCACTCTCTGAGGCCTTTAGGGAAATTTACTACATTCTGAATTAATGAGTCTCAAAAAACACAGAACTTTGCTAGAACAATAAAAAAAAATCTTACATTTCCATCCAAGATGGAGTAATAGGGAAAGGGTATTGACCATCCTACCTAAAATAAGCACAAAATGTACAAAATATATGAAATAACAGTTTGTAAGGCAGGAGACATCAGACAACAAAGGACAATCCCTTAAAGACAAAAAACAAATTAGGTGAATATGACTGCTCCAGCCTTGAGAGAGTTTCTAGGCAATGGCACAGGGAAAGAAATTTCAAGTAAAGTCCACCAGAATACTTTAGTTGGGATAAACACTCAGAGTTTGAAGAAATCAAAGCAGTTAAGAGTTCAAAAGCCAGTATACAAAAGAATAGAAAGCTACATACAGACAGAACTCAGGAGACCTATAAAGAGTTCTGGTCAAATACCTGGCTGAGTACTTATTAGCACATTCATGAAAGGAAACTACTCAAAGCCAAGGAAAGTAACAACTGAAAAGATTACAGGCAATGTGCATACTACTGCCACAGGGCAAGAAATACTGCCTACTAGAAAACTTTGTAATTCTGAGTAAATTGGATAAAATAATCAGAAAGATATTGTCTCAATAGTGGGGAATAAGTAGCCCTAGAATGTGCACTTCTCTGGTCTCACTAAACAAAAGAGATAAAACTCTACCCAAATAACTGCGCCGTAGGCCTAACCTTAAGAACAGTTAGTTATAGGAATACAAGCATATCAAAACACTACAAAGTAAAATAGGCTCTCTCAGGAAGCTAATTAAAAAAAACTGTAAAACTTACCCAAGTAATTGCAAGAAACAGGAAAAAGTTATTGACAATTGCAGATAAATCAACTTAAACTGACCCAAAGCTAGTACAGATGTTAGAACTGGAAAGCACAGACCTTAAAATAAGTACTCTAACTGTATTTTATATCTTCAAAAAGTTAAGGAGAGAAGATAAAAAAAAAAAAAACACTCAAATTGATTTATAGAGATATAAAAACCATACCAAGTAGAAATTAATACAAAATTAGACAATGTAGGAAAAAAGTTAGTGATCTTGAAAACACAATAATATAAATTATCCCAAATAAAACTATGAGAAAAAGAAATTTTTAGAAAATGAAATCTGGGAACTGTAAGACAACTTCAGCTAGCCTAAATGTATGCATAATTGGAATCCCCAAAAAGAAGGATAGAAAAAGAGGACAGAAAAGATATTTCACAAATTAAAAGCAAAACAAAATTCTAAGTTTTAAGAAAACTATAAATTAATAGATGCAAGAAGTTCAACAAAAGAAAAAAGACATTCTTTCTGCAAAAGGAATAGATGATAGAATGGAAAGACACAACAAAAAGTCATACAAGAGGCTCGGCACCTGTAGCTGAGCAGGTAGGGTGCCAGCCACATACACCAGGGCTGGCATGTTTGAACCCAGCCTAGGCCTGACAAACAACGACAACTACAACAAAAAAAAAAATAACTTAGTGTTGTGGTGGGTGCCTGTAGTCCCAGCTACTTGGGAGGCTGAGGCAAGAGAATCACTTGAGTTTGCTGTGAGCTGTGACGCCACAGCACTCTACTGAGGGCAAGGTAATGAGAATCTGTCTCAAAAAAAGAAAAAGTCATACTAGAGACATGTAGACTATAGAAAGGATATGGTGGAACCTAAGGAAATGAAGGAGACAACCAGAGAAGGTAAAGATGCAGTAGGAAAATATCAAAAATAGAGTAGACCATGGAGAAGAAAGAACCTCAAAGCTAAAGGATAGATAAAATTTTCCAGTTAACCCAGGAAGTTAAAGAGATAGAAGAGAGACAAAGCAGAACAGACGTTCAGAGAACTACGAGACTACATGAAGCATTCAAATATATGAATAATAGGGATTCCTCAAGGGGAAGAAGATTGTCCCAAAGGAATGAAAGTCCTACTGGAGACTATCACAAATGAAAACTTCTCTAGTTTTACTACAGACTCGACATAATCCTTTAAAATGGCTATCGAAGCCCGGGTCATCTCAATTTGAACAAATTCTCTCCAAGACACATTGTAATGAACCTGTTCAAAGACAAGATGAAAGAAAAAGATTCTGAAAGCAACCAGGAGTAAACACCAACTGATCTACAGCAGCAGAGACATTAGGATGACAGCAAACTTTTCACCTGAAAACTTCTAAGCCATAAGAAAAAGGTCATCCACCTTCAATATTCTTAAACAAAACAATTTCTAGCCCAGAATTCTGTAACCTGCTAAACTTAGCTTCAAATATGATGCAGAAATCAAATCTTTTGCAGGTAAACAAGCACTGAGGAAATTTGCCACAACGAGACCAGCTCTACAGGAAATATTTAGACCTATTCTCAACACTAACTGCCACAATAAAGCACCAGCAAAGTAAACATTCAAAAGATAAAGATAAAGTTATCTTCCACAATGGTGCAAAGGATAAAATGATACAACAGACTTTCACAAAATAAGATGAATAGAACTCAATCACACTTATTATCAGGGAGGCTTTACATCTCTATTCTAATATGAAGGCAGTAGATGAGCTAATACAAAGGGAAGCGTAGATGAATTAGCAAAGGGGAGAGGGGAGGAGGGAGGCGATGGGGGTCATGGTATATGGCACACCTCTTAAGGGTGGGACACAATTATAAGTGGGACTTTAAGTAATGCAATCAGTGTACCCTCAATGAATCTCAAAGAATTAAAAAAAAAAAAATTCCTTCAGTAGGAAGGAAACTAACACCAGATGGAAATGTGAAGCTACACAATTAAAGAAGAGCACCAGAAAATGGTAACTAGATGGGTAAATGTGGGAGGTAAATAAACTAATCTCTTCATGGCCCCGAATTCAGTCCCTGCAGCTCTTCCCAGATCACCAAAAGAAAGAATAGAGGAGCCTGGGGGGCAGCCCAGGCAGAGGACTGTCAACATGACCATCGCTACATGGGGGATCAGCAGAACAGGCGGGTTGAGACCTTTGGACTCCCGATCAGCACTTTAGATTAGAGAAGTTAAGATATTTGCCCTGAAGTGATGAAACCTTTGAACTCTCTCCCCTTTTCAAACTATACATTATCAGACCATTCCCAAAATTCCTTTATTCTATGTTCCAGATTATCCCACCTTCCTGGTAACTAGCTTTCCCTCTAATCCTATTTTTGAGCACGATAAAAGACCCCTGAGAGACTAGATCAGTACTGCATTGCCTCAATCTGCCTCTCATTAGATGAGTCAATGTATGCCTCTCCAGGCTTCTCAGACTCTATACACTAAGTTGATGTAGAGCCTCATTATTTTTCCCCCAGTGTCATCTCCCTTGTTGATCCCCAACCTAGGTCAGGCCACACAAGAAACCCTGAAATGGGATATATTTCTTATAAACTAATTCTCATTAAACTATAATTGATTATTCAAATAAAAATAATTACAACATAATATAGGATTCATAGCCTATGAAAAAATAAAATATATGACAATAGCATGAAGAACAGAAGCAGAGAAAGAGAAGCCTGTGTATTATTATATATATAGTATGTTATTATTTATACATATACATTTATACGTATACACATAAATTGTTATTATTTATACATATACACATATAAATTGTTATTATTTATACATATACATATTATTTATACACATACATTTATACATATACACATATAATTGTTATTATTTATACATATATACATTTATACATATACACTTATTATACATATATGTGTATATATTATACACATATAAGTTATATATATTATATATGTTATATATGTATAATATATAATATGCATATATATCATAAGCATATTATATATTATATGGTAATATTATTGTAAATTATTATATAATATACCTGAAAAAAGATAAATACCACAAACTCTAAAGCAAGGGTCCTCAAACTTTTTAAACAGGGGGCCAGTTCAATGTCCTTCAGACGGTTGGTGGGCCAGACTATCTTTAAAAAAAAAATCTATGAACAAATTCCTATGCACAATACACATATCTTATTTTGAAGTAAAAAAACAAAACGAGGCTCAATGCCTGTGGTTCAACGGGCTAAGGCGCCAGCCACATACACCTGAGCTGGTGGGTTCGAATCCAGCCCAGACCCGCCAAACAACAATGACGGCTGCAACCAAAAAATGGCCAGGCATTGTGGCGGGTGCCTATAGTCCCAGCTACTTGGGAGGCGGGGGCAGGAGACTCACTTGAGCCCAGGAATTGGAGGTTGCTGTGAGCTGTGATGCCACAGCACTCTATCCAGGGTGACAGCTTGAGGCTCTGTCTCAAAAAAAAAAAAAAAAAAAGGGAACAAATACAATATTTAAAATGAAGAACAAATAAAGTTAAATCAACAAACTTACCAGTATTTCAATGGGAACTATGGGCCTGCTTTTGGCTAATGAGATGATCAATGTCTAGTTCCATATTTGTCACTGCTAGTGGTAACAAGTGATGCAAGTATGCCTCAGTTAATCTAGATTTGGTTGGAGATTTCAGATGTTTCGTTCTGGAAAAAGTCTGTTCAAAGAAAAAAGTGCTGCCAAAGATGGTTGCCATTTTGAGCGCATGGTTCCTGAGATTAGGATATGTCTCAGAGGGGAGAGATGCATAGAAATTAGGAAGGCTGCTTGACTTGAATGCGTCTTTCAGAAAGTCACAATTCTGCAGTTCAGTCAGTTCCATTTGGTAAACTGAATACACATTTTCTTTTTTTTTTTTTTTTATTTCAAGATACTTCATTCTTTTTTATTTTTTTTTTTATTTTTTTGAGACAGAGCCTCAAGCTGTCACCCTGGGTAGAGTGCCATGGCATCACAGCTCACAGCAACCTACAATTCCTAGGCTCAAGCGAGTCTCCTGTTTCCACCTCCCAAGTAACTGGGACTACAGGTGCCCGCCACAACACCCGGCCATTTTTTTGGTTGCAGCCGCCATTGTTATTTGGCAGGTCTGGGCGGGATTCGAACCCGCCAGGTGTATGCGGCTGGTGCCTTAGCCGGTTGAGCCACAGGCACCGAGCCAAGATACTTTATTCTTAAAACAGGTCACAACACAAAGCTTTTGGCCCATTCTGCCACTGTATAAGCTACAAATACTTGCTGAGCAGTGGAGGGGTGCTCTTTCATAGCATGTCTGAAAAGTGAATAAAAATACATATAAAACAAATATTCAAATAGTTTCCATAGGAACACAGATAAGTGTGACCCCATCTCCTAATCTTACATATTGCTGCATCTGTGCCAACACTACTCTTACAAAGACATTTCAAAACTAGGAATAATTAAGTTAAATGGTCCCCCCAAATCCCTTAATTCAAGCTAAACTCACAGTTAACAGCTACAGAATGATATCTACACATTAATACTAGCTAAAGCACAAGTTGCTGGGTGACGTTTCATCCCACTTTCCCAAGCACAAGACACAGGCAGAGTGCCAACATCCTGCTCTTCTACTTCAGGTAGGTAAGGTTCTGGATTTGCTGCACGAGTTGCCACGTCGGTCCTGACATCACATAGTGGAGAGTCGGCCTCTGGAATCCATTGAAAGTAGAAGCAGCAGCTACAGTGTAAGCACCCATATTTTCAAAGAGCATCCAGTCACCCACATGTATTTCTGGCAGATCACAGTGCTCAACTATCCCATCAAGGCCATCGCATGTTGGTCCCCATATGCTGGATGAATAATACTTCTCATCTGGTTTAGGTCTCTTTTGCAGAAGAAGCTTTACATGGGCATGATCATAAAGGATGCAATTAAATGATCCATATACTCCATCATTGATGTAATACATAAAG